>CAUYPK010041262.1:0-14292 GCA_963574355.1 Loris lydekkerianus
TATTCTAAAGATCAAAGCAGAATCTCCAAAAGGAAAGGGTATGCTGTTAATTGTTTTCTTCGTCTTTTTTTTTTTTTTTCATTCTATTTGTTTTTTCTTTGATTTGTTTGGTATTGTTTGGTTTACCTATTTGTGCTTCATAAGTGAATCCACTAATTTGTTTCTTATTCTAAAAAATACTTACCTTATAAATTGAAATATAAATGTGATATTCATTGGCAATGTTCTTTTCTCATTCTTCTTAAGTTATCCATATCTAAACCTCTGTGGCCTGGTATAAGATCTAATTAGAGTAACACAACCAGATTTAAAATAATCTAAAAACTAATATGGAGAAGGAAAATCAATATAACATTATAAACATTCACACCTAAACAGGGAAACAATTCCATTAACAATGCTTTCACACATCACTAACTAACACCTGGTCTTGGTTATACAGGGTGAACATAAAGTTCATGTGCAATTTAAAATAGCCTAACACAGTAAATTGCACATGAACTTTATGTCCACTCTGTATTACCCTCCCCAACTTGAATAGCCTTCCTGTCTAAACTTACACTATTAATACCCATAATTTCCTTTAAAAGCTACTATCTTTTTTAAAAAATTAAGATCGAGTATTTTCTTCTCAGGGATTTCATGAATAGGCTTTAGTAGATTTATAAAATCTCAGAAATTACACATGATGCTTTGTGTCAATACTCATTTTTTCCCTGTGGAAGAAAGAACTGTTCTGGACCCTCCATGCAGACTGTAAGAGGAATGCCAACACCTCACATTTCCCTCAGTGTGTTTTTATTTTCCATTCTGTGTACCTTTCATGGGTACGGCAGCTTATATGGCATCTCATTGTGCATATCTTTTACATTAATTACATTGGATTTAATTAAAATACAGTGAAAAAAAGGATCAACCATATGTTCCTTTTGATTTGATTAAAAATGAATAAATAAAAACCGCTCATTGAGAGGGTACCATTTTATAGAACTAATCAATTTTCCTATAGTCATACAGATAATAAGTAGCAGAGATGAGATTTGAACCCATATAATTAAACTTTAGAGTCTGCTCTCTTTATCACTATGCTATTATTAACTTCTTGTACAACTTTGCTCATGTAGAGGCTCAAGAATGAAAATATTATTAGCCCATATCATAATCAGGAAGTGTCTAGAAATGCATTTATTTTTTATATTTAAATTATTGCTGTCCAGGCTGTTTCTTTTCTAATAAAATTTAACATTTATTTTATTCTGTTAAAAGATCATGGTAAAATTTGGTCTTCTATGAAAAGATCGAATAATTCCAAGTTGCATTAGATAGTCTAGCTTTCTTGGGATTGTTGTTTCGATGAGTTGCCAATCAGGGAAGAAGAAAGAATGAAGAAATCTGAAAATGTGGGTAATAACACCCATAATCACACATCTACTTAGCAGCAAAGAGCCACAAAATTAATTTCATCATCGTTCATATGAGAATATTTGCTTAAGTTAATTCCTTCATTTGTTCTTTCACCACATTTGTAGTATCGATTGCAATGCACCAGACATTTTTCTGGGTATTCAGAACAATTAATAAGACAGAAACTTACTATCCTCATAGAACTTGAAGTTTCATATAAATAAGGAAACAAATACGGGCAGTTCATATGTTTTCTCGAGGAAGCTCAATACTCGCTACTTCTCAAGGAAAAGGCAACATTTTGTCCCATTGCTTATTCCTATTAGCATAAAAACATGGACACAACTCAATTATTGAGAGATGAATTAATTATTTTGCAGATCATTCACCATTTTGTGTCTCCGTTTTGTTTATATCCTAATGGATACCTGAAGTCCTACCATTTCAACAAGCATTAACTGCAACCTGAGAAGGGGAACAAGAATTTAAAGTCTGAAGAAATTAATTTATTACTGCCATTTTTTTTTTTTTTTTTAGTTTTTCACAAGAGCAGGACAATAAGTTAACATCCTTCATTAAAATTAGGTCTATTTGTTACTTACTGGGTTTATTTATTAATCATACCTTTAACGAAATAAGAGAGGTTTTTTGTCTGATGGCAAGTTCATAATTATTCTCTTAACACAAAAGATAATTTATCTAGGAACAAGTGTGGACCTATTACGAATTTTTTGAATAGCTAAGGAGAAGATAAATGGCTCATTTTATATATATATATATATATAATGTCCATATAAATATACTTTTTATATATATATAAAAAGTATATATATATATATACTTTTTTTTTTTTTTTGCAGTTTTTGGCCGGAGCTGGGCTTCAACCTGCCACTTCCATCATATGGGGCCAGTACCCTACTCCTTTGAGCCACAGATGCCGCCCTGGCTCTTTATATTTTTATGATCTATATTCTCATAGAAGAGAACCTCTCTAAGTTGACCCCCCAAGAGACTGTAACAAACTGGTCAATACACAGATGTGATCAGCATCAGTAACTTCCATTGAGTACATGTGGTACATGCCTGGTCTATGGAAATTAGGTCAACTTAAGGAGAGAGTCCTGGGAGGGAAGTGGTCAACCATAAAATTCTACACTATTTCATTTTTTTGAGTTATATTTATCAGATTCCTTTTAACTTTCCTGATAAGTGCATTACTAGAAACATTAAAGATTCTTAAATCATGCTCTGTCATTAATTGATTCAAAAGCCTTGAGTTTTCTTTGTACTTAATGCAAAAGTTGTTCACAGCATTAAGGCTAAAATGACCTTTAAAAGGCTATTTTTTTTTCTTGGAAAACAATAAGAGGTTGAAATCCTTACTGGTGAAATCCTTTAACAATTAACATTGTTTTGATATCTCAGTATCATCATTTTCTAAGGAAAATAAATCTATCTATAGGAGAATAAAGTTAAGCCAGACAATTTGTATTTCATTGAAAATAGGTATCATACTTCTCTAAATTAGATAGAACTTAAATTTGCTTTTATTGTATTTTTATGAGGAAACAATCCATAGTCTTAATAAAAGATGAAAAGATATAGAATAGAACACTATATGATTTTGCTGAGTCCACAATATAATTTGCTAATTATCCCAAATCCAAAGCCAATACTTTATTCTCAATAAAACTTGAGAAATAACAGCAGTTTTTGTTTATGTGTTTGTTTTAATAAAAATAAATTGAAAGAGGATTCTAAGAAGTGAGTAGAGAAGGAAGCAGCAGGAAGAGTGTCTCTCTATAAAGACAACAATTGCAATGGCAGAATCTTTCTGATATAACTATTTTGGAACTCAAATCTATTGAATGTTTGCAGCATCCAGGTTAAACATTATATGATAACTTTGATTAGTTTTGGTCAGTTTCAGCTCTCAGCACAGTGGAATCTACATATCACCCAACTCAAGTCCCATGGTAATCAGGCAGTGTTTCTGGAGTACCTTGTACATAGCTCATGTGACTGAGGCTGTACAAAAGGGATCTTGTCCACATATTGGGGATGTGTGTCTTGTTTGTTGAGGGCTGTCACTTATCTCAGAGGTTTAAAAAAAGAGATAGTGGCCATTCTCATTGCACCTCTTTCCATTATTGGGAGTCCCTCTATCTCCAGGTGAGGTGACCTCTAAGGGACTTAAAGGATGAGTGTTTGTTTTTTGTTTTTTTTAACAACCTTCTTTTTTTTTTTATCTTGTATCCTTTTTTATGCCACATGTTAAAGGCTAGGACATTCAAACACAACCATATATACATGGAAAATTAGAAATTTACCAACCATGCTCAGGGAAAGGCATAAGCTATGAAAAGACTTGAGAAGACCTTAAGTTTATGACCTAGGCTAATCTTTGGCACAGGGACATCCTACAACAGCCACAACAAAAACTCTGGGGAATGGGGGAAAATCTGATTTTCAGAGTTACATTATTAGATACAAATATCCAGTTTTCAAAAACAGCAACAAAAAACAAGAAATATAATACAAAGACACAAGTGAGTAGGTACCATTTAAAGAAAAAAAGCAAACAAATGAATAAACAAACAAACAAAAAAATGACAACAAAAACCAAAACTGACCCTGACAAAGACCTAATAACAGGTTTACAAGATATATACTTTAAAACAACTGTGTGTGCACTGCTCTTAAGGAGAGGATAGCAAGTTGAAATAGTTGCTTACCTACAGACAGTCTTAGCATTGTAAATCATCAGAAAACCAACTGGAAATGTCTGAAATAACCCACTCAGCAAGATCAGAGTGTACCTGGGAAAGCATCCATATTTGGCTCACCTGGGGATGGGCCAGAGGAGAGAACCCCAGGGCTCAACACTCTCCCAGTGGATGCTGAAACCTGAGCTGCCGAGCTATGCAAGTGAAACCCACTTGCATAGGAGGCCTCCACACTTATCAGGGAGCTGATTGGCAACTGTGCAGAAGAACAGAAGAGGAGACACAATGGGGACCCACTGGCTTTTGATGCTGGTTGCTGCCACTGATGTCATTTTGAGTTCTCAGCCTCAGAGTGCCTAGTTTACACAGGGATTGGCGCCATTGCAGCTACCTCCACATTGCCCCTGTCAGACCAAGAAGGGATTGGGAGGGCAGGCACTCTCACATGCACTGTGACTGGTTTTCACTAGCTTCTCTTCCCATGGGATCCAAGAATAGTAGGCTCCCACACGACCCACCCATTATCTGCCCACCATCTGGATAGCACCACTGCTGCACCTGGTAACCTAAGTATCACTGCCCAGCTGCTGCAGATGTTCCCACTGCATACCACCATAGACCTGTGCTCATGAGCTACCCCTACTGCCTATCACCACTGCCCTGGATCTTGGCAGAGTGAATATTTACAGCCCTGACACCCACAGCCACCAAATAAATAGCCTCACCCAGCCATCACCAGCATTGCTGCAGGGAGACCAGAGCAGAGCCATCCCCCATGCCACTCACCAAGCTCCTTCCCCAAGCTTCCAAAGTGATTTAGGGACCAATCTAGCTCTCTGCACAAATATCTCCCAGGGGCCACTTGCACTGTGACAATGATAGGGGAACAGGACAATGCAGCAGAACAGCTGCATCACAGGCACTCAGTGTATACACCCCTCTCCTGCTGAGTTTCCCCAGAACAGGATCACATCTTGGAACCTCTCCTTCTTTTCATTAAGAGAGTTCCCAGAAAAGGAAAACTGGTGTACAGTACATTTGCCTTTAGCTGAGAGAGGAAGTTTAAAATAAGAAGAAACTAGCATAAATACTCTAACATGAAAATCAAGCTGCTTTAACATTACCAAAGGATCATAGTTGATCTCCAGCAATAGCCCAATTTAAAGGAATTTGTTGAAATGTCAGATATGGAATTCAGAATGTGGATGGCAAATAAAATGAATGAGATTGATAAGAAAGTTGAAAACCAAAACAAAGAAACCAAAAATAGAAATAATTCAAGACATGAAAGAAAAATTCTCTAAAAGGTAGATAATACAAGACTACTACATTTAAAAACTATAAGGCTATGTTAACCAGTTTGATGTAAGCATTCCAAATTGTATATAAAATCAGCACATTGTACCCCACAAATGTATTAATGTACATAGTTATGATTTAATGAAAAAATTGTTAAGAGAAAAAAAATAAAATAAGGCCATATATCTAAAAGAAAAATTTAAAAAAAATGATTAGTTTATATTTGGGACACACATTTATCAGTGTAAAATTTTCTAACTTACAAACTTAAACAAAGGTGAGGAGAAACAGAGTTTTTGTATGCCATTGAAGGTAAACTGCGAGAAGTTCAATTAGACTGTTACATAACATTAGAGGGTTAAGTGTAATCTCCATGATAACCATAAAGATGAAAGCTATAGAATATAAAGAAAAGAAAATGAGAAAAAAATAAGCATTTTACCACACATAAATGAGGTAAACACAAAAAAGTCAATAATGCAGAGATTAAGGTTAAAAAAAAAAGTTATAAGGCATATAGAAAACAATGGCAAAATGGCAAAATGACAGAAGTCCCTCTTTATTGGTCAAGCCTTTCACGGGAAGGATATACAGTCAATGGTGCAATATGGATGATCTTGGAGACATTACGCTGAGTAAAATAAGCCAGACACAAAAAAAAGATATACCATATGATTGCACTTATGTGAGATGTTAGCCAAAAGCATAGAGACTGGGAAGAAAAAGGAGTTACTATTTAACGGGGATAGTTTCAATTTTGCAAGACAAAAAAATTTCTGGAGCAGAATGAATGGTGATGCTAGTACCACAATATAAATGTAGTTAGTACATGTACACTTAAAGTTTTTACTATGATAAATTTTATATTATGCATGTTTTACCACAATAACAAAATAGAGAAAATGAATTGAAACTATTTTCACAATGTTCGCATAAAAGAAAAATTTAAGAGATGACTGGATCTGAGGGTGTACAGTAATTATCGGCTGTCTTATCTTCCGTGGGATAACGATTAAACTCTGCTGCTAAAAACCTGATGGCTCAGCTGAAGTGTGATGTCATATGGATTGGAAGTCAAAAGATACCGGTTTCAATTTCCATTCTCTCCATGTTTAAGTATGTTGCCCAAGTTTTTAACTACAAATCAAGTTTTGATAGCTGCTCTGTTCTCCACTGGTAGGATATTGGTCTTTTTTTGACTGGTATTACTGTCAAATCTACCTTGTTTTTCCACAAAGAACGTAGATGATCATTTGAAACCAAAATCTCCCCTGATAATGACTTTATGATTGAAAGACCTCAGCCTCAACATCTGTAACACAGAACTCTCTCTGCTCCTTCTAGGAAGGAGTGTAATGTTTTTGTTATCATTATATACTCATAAGAATAAAATTTTATCTAGCTGAGCCTTTTGCCTCATCTATACAACAAAACGACTAAAAATATTATCTTTTGATACTCTTCCAGCTTTCTAAACTTTCTGAGTCTGAGAGATAAAACTTTTCTGACAGGGTGGCACCTGTGTCTCAAAGGAATAGGGTGCTGGCCCCATATAACGAAGGTGGCGGGTCAAACTCAGCCCCAGCCAAAAACTGCCAAAAAAAAAAATTTGTGACAAACATATTCTGTGGGTGACTGAAGAAATATGTATATATATAGAGAGACAGAAAGACCCCTGGTGATGGGGGGATACATACACACACGCACACATATGAACCTCTGTAAGTTGGCCAGTCAAGGGTCTGTAGCAAAGTAGTCAATATACAGAGGTGGTCAACATAAGTAACTAGGCCACTGTACTGAAACGTACATGGGGTGCATATCTAGTCTATGAAAATTAGGTCTTCTTCACGAGGTGGTCAATGTAGGCAGGCGATCAGGTATAGTAGTTCTAATACGTGAAAAATCTCTATAAAGAGAACTATGAAACTCTAAGAAAAGTAAGAGCTGAAAATGTTAACAAATGGAAAAACATACCATGCTCATTGCTGGGAAGAATCAACATTGTTAAAATGTTCCCTTCTTGATCAAGTCCATACTGAATTATTTTGCATAAATTTTTATAATTTCTGAGTAGAAATTTACCTGTGGGAATAGCTAACTAAAGATCCTTAATTGTATATTTTTACTTTAAAAATATCTTATCTTGGGGATAAAATATAGTAAAGATTTTCTTCCCAAAAATATAAGAATAAAAATTTACACAATTCAAATGTATTAATCTATTTACAAAGAAATAAGATTGATCCTGTATATTTGGTCTTTTATAGATATGACATGTCCAGGATCTCTTTATTTTAATATTCCAGTCAGAGAGTTAAAGACTTGTAAGGAAAGACTACAGTCTCATTTTCATTTAATTCTTTTTTGTTTTTGTTTTGTTTTGTTTTTTTTAGGCATTAAACTGTCCTTTATTGCAGATGACATGATATTACTTTAGAAAAACATACAGACTCCACCACATACTGTTATAACTATAGAACCACTGTAGAAATTTAAGATGGTTGCAGTATATAATTATGCAAAAATGAATTGCATATTTATATGTCAATAATGAACAATCTGATAAAAATGTCAGGAAAGGGTGGCGCCAGTAGCTCTGTGAATAGGGTGCTGGCTATTTTTTGTTGCAGTTGTCATGTTTAGTTGTCATGTTTAGTTGGCCCGGGCTGGGTTTGTACCCACCAGCCTTGGTAGGTGGCTGGTGCTGTAACCACTACGCTATGGGCACCAAACCCTATTCTTTATTTTTTTTAATCACTGTTTTATAGTTTTCCTTATTGACATCTTCCAGTTCCTAAATTCATTACTAAATAGTTTGTGATTTGTAATTTCTTGACTTCTTCTTCTCTCTCTCTCTCTTTTTTTTTTTTTTTTAGAGACAATGTCTCACTTTGTCGCCCTTGATAGAGTGCTGTGGCGTCACAGCTCACAGCAACCTCCAGATCTTGGGCCTAGGTGATTCTCTTGCTTCAGCTTCCCAAGTAGTTGGAACCACAGGCGCCCACCACAACGCCCGGCTATTTTTTTGGTTGCAGTTTGGCTGGGGCCAGGTTTGAATCATTTTATTCTTGATGTCATTGCAAGTAAATCCACCTTTTTTTTTTTTTTTTTTTTAACAACCTTGTAATGCGTAAATATAAATGGCCTGGCCTGAGCTCTGGCAAAAGTTTCCACACTTCAGATTCTGTGAAGGTCCAACTTCACTTATTTTTTCACTTGAAAAAAAAACTATTCACCCAGTAACTTGAAAAAAAAAAAAAGTCATTTTAGAGATATGTGCCAACCAAATGATTCATAAGCAAAAAGAAATAGGAGCTAAATAAATGAGAGACACAGAAAGAGAAGAAGGAATCAGTGTACAGTGGACTGCATTTCTATTCCACCTTGGAGTGTAGTCTCCCCCCATCTCTGTCCTGTCTATGTCTCTCTCTCTCTAATTGTGCACATGTTTATAACAATGACTCCATGAATACCCAGTGCTTTCTGAAGATATTATATCTTCTTTGCCTATAAGGGAGTTTGGAAATGAGAAAAAAGAACAATATAACATTAACACTAAGATGGGTATACGTTAATCTAGGAGCAGACTCTCCATTTGTACTTTCCCATGTTGTTAATAACATTGACAAAAAAGTAATCATCACTATAGAAATTATTTTTGAAATTTATTTTATAGAGAATATAAATTGAACTCAAATTTAGTAATTTTCTGGTGTGAAGATTATATATGAAATGTTTAATTTCCTATTTTTTCTTCTCCTTTACTATTAAAAGTTAACTTGAGAGTATTTCTACTTTTTTGAAAACAATTTGAGTTGAGAGAAATTGCACCATATGCTCTGCTTACCCAGGCAGTGTAAAGCAAAGTACTGAGCAATTCTATGGAGGTTTTGATCAATTTTGACTGCCAGTCTTGAAACTCAAGCCAGAATCCCCTGCTCTTTTTTCCACAGCAGGTTTTGGTACTGAGTTATATGACTAATTGCATTGAATTTCTACTTTACCCTGGCAATGGTCTCTCAAATCCTGCACATGCAAATGACTTTCCTGATCAGTTTGAACAATTCTGTGTGTCATCATTATTTTACAGCTTTTCTACCAGAATATATAATCATAATAATGATGAACTAAATTATTGAAATTCCTTTTAAGTATTCTGAATTCTCTTTTACCAAAATCATCCCAGGATGTTACCTTTTTTCAATTTTTACGCCTTATATTACTCATGTAGAATATTTGATGAGGGAATTCTAGTACAATTTATAATCTAACTAATATAAATTAATTCAGGAAATTCTCCCCATTCTTGGCTTGAAACATGTCAAAGAATCATATAGATAATCTGGATAATTTCCATAATCATATAAGAAATGCGTGGTATTCACTTGGACAATACATCTTTTACTATAACATATTACTGAAATTTGGACACTCTAAAGAAGAAGGCCATTAACATTAAACAGTCATTCTTACTATAATTTTCAAATCTGAAAAACTATCTACAGGGCCCACAATGGTGTGTGTCACTCAATTTAGACACCTATGAGGCTAAAACAATCTTTTCAAAACTTCTTAATGTGCAATGATCATTTTAACTTAGAAAGGATAGGCTCTCACATCTGAGATGAGAATAAATTCACTTTAGGACAATTCATCTTTCACAGCATATTGTGGGGCAGTGCCAGCAGAACACAGATGCATGCCCCATGAGAAGCCTAAAAAGACATCTGTGAGGAGGGGAAAATGAAGTTTATAGTCAAAGTATTATGTAGTAATGACAATGACAATGTCAACCACCTTCCCCTGAGATGAATGTTACAAATATTAAAACAACAACAACAAAAAAACAAACAAACAAACAAACGAAAAAGTCATATGTGCAGAAAAAAGAAAAAAAATAGTTTTCTATGCCAGATTAATGACAATGGCCCCACAAACTATAAAGCAATGAAATACAGGTTCTCATGGTTAATCTTATATTTAGATCTTTTCTACAATGCTTGTAAACCAAGTTACCACAGGTAAAATCAAAACCAAACAACATGTCTTCTAAAAAAAATCATTTAAAGAATTTACAAAAAAGCCAATATTATTCTTTAAAAAACCTAGCATTCTATAGATAATTTCTTTAATAGCCTCTCTTTCTAGAACTTACTCTTGAGAAAGAGAAAGAGACAAAGAAAAAGGAGTCCATGTTAGAGAAAGCAATCTGAAAGGCAAATGTATCTCTTTCTTATGATCACAGAGTATGTGATTTCTCCCATCCCACCAATACCATATGAATTATTTTGTTTGTTTGCTGCTATATATTTATGTTGAGCAGAGACCATCTATTTCATCCTCTTTTTAGTCTTCAATAATGTTTGTGGAATAATTGAAAGAATAGATATTAATAATAATACCTTTCAATTTCTTAGATGAAGAATTTCTGTTTAAAATGGTTTGTCTGATTGTTTGACAGGTTAATGATTTTTTCCGAAGATATTTCCAATGTGATTTCTAACTTATTATCATGCCCTATGGCTGATCAAATTTTGCAAAGTAACTTATGGGAATGACAGAGTTATCCTCCTCAATACACACTGAGAGCCCTGGTCATAATCTTCTTCACTTAGCCTACATTCTAGAAAATCAATTAGTTGGAAATATATCACCTTTAATATGAAATTATTCCAAACCTGTAAGAAACAACTTTTGTGGAAAAATAAAAGTAAAATTATACCTTTCTTCTTCTTTCTTTGATCTTTGGTATGGTTGTGGGTTTGGAGAAGATTACAATAGTAGTAAGTAAAACAGATGATGAATGTACAAAGCAAAGATAACAGAGGGTATCAAGGTGCAATGTGGTATTGAAGTGAGGAATGAAAGGAAATAAAAGCTAAGAGAAAAGTAAAAAGATCAGCTATCAGCTCATTATTCTATTCAGCTACTTTTTTTTAATCTAATGAACAACTCATTTTTATATAATATTCACTCTGAAATACTCAAATATTATCCACCAACTTAAAATTAGATTTCAAGGCTTTATAAAATTACTTACCTTCTTTGGTACAATTGATTTGGGTTTCATCACTGAAGTCTCCACAGTCATTATCACCATCACAGGCCCAATGGCCTGGGATGCATCTGCCACTGGAACATCTGAACTGATTATCAGAGCAAGAGTGAACACAGCCCTCCTCATCACTCCCATCTCCACAGTCGTCATCTGAGAGGAAAAAAAAAAAAAAAATCTCAAAATCAGGTAATGAAACTTGAAATAAAGAGAAAATTTTTCCTATGAAATTTCTAATTTTTTTTAATTTTCACTATTAGAATTTGCTTTTGTTTTTGGAAAAGGAATGATAAATCAATTAGTTGATCAACATTTCCCATAAAGTGTGGGGAAATTGTTTTCATATTCATATTCTTTCTCTTCTGATTTAATATGAACTACTAAACTAAGGAAAAAAGTCCTTGAATTTGTATTTTGAAGCTTAATTTCTATTTCACTTATACATAACTAACCACTGACTGAATGTACCTATGCAACATGAAATGAGATGATTGTGGTGATTATAGGAATTTCATAAAATGATATAATTATTGAGAAAAAAATTTATATAAACCTACAGTCCCTATGCCCCATAGTTTATATCTTCAGTTCAGTCCCTTCTTCCCCATTCTCCACTCTGAGTAACTACTGTTTCTCTCCCATATATATAACTGGAGCTATCGTTAGAATATTTGCTACTAACAACCATTGCAGGAGGGAGGGAAATGTGAAATAAAAACAGATTAAATTCAAATAATGGCTGAGAATGTACCAATTTGTATGTAATTTATTTATCTGTACTAGGCATAATTCATCATTCATGCAGTTGAGTTCAAGGGGCAAAAAACATCACTTGAACATAAACAGCAAGGTGACAGAGTTGAGACCATGTAGATAATTCCATTATAATTTATAAACTATTCTTACTAAGGTTATTTGTAGTATAAATGCTTTGGGAGCCTGAATTGTCCAGGTTATTTGCTCAATTGCCCTCTTTGTTTCATGTTTTTAAACTCAGACTATGTTCAATATACTATCTGAAAACAAATCTCTGTCATAGTCCCCTGGAACAAATATTGAGCTCCATTATCCTTGACACCAATTTCCATTGAGGGTGCCAGCTGCCCTCTCACCACTTGTCGTAGTCATTTTGCTTGGCTCTGCAAGCGTCTTACAAACTACTTTGAAGGAAACCAGGCAGCTCACACTGCCAGGCCCCCAATCAAATCTGCCGTACAGTGAGCATTTGGTACTTACCAGAGTCACAGTGCCATTTGCTGCTAATGCATCTTCCATTTTTGCATATAAATTGTGTTAGTGGCTCACAAGTTGGGAATTCTGTGGAAGATATAAAAATGTTCAAAAGAAAACATGTCATTAACTATACATGATTTAATTTGTAACTAATTTGCTAATGTGATCAGAACTCCTCCCCTGTTCTCCACAGAGGCTCAAAGGAAATAGATAAATATAGTGACTATAACTTCTAGAGGACATAAGATACACATACTTTTAATATCTTTTAAATGAGTACTTTCCAATAACTGAAAGCCTAGGAGAATCATTTAATAAAGGATCATTTGGATTCATTATGCTGCAAGAAAAATGAATAGGTGTCAACTCCATGCACTAGGGGACTCTACCTCCACTCAGTTGAGGTTCAGAATACAGTTCATGGAGCTCTACACTCTGGGGCTGCAAAGTAATGTACTTATGCTTCAGTGGCGGAAGGCCTTTTCTGAATACAGACAGCAAAGCAGGAAAGTCAGCACTATTTCTGCCTCTGAGAAATATCAACACTATAGGTGAAAGTAAAACAAATCAACTGATTAAAATCAGTTCAGTTGGTATTCTACCAAGACTTTTTAAAGTGTGAATTCTGAGTCTACCAAAAAAAAGCACAAAAACCTGATGAAAAAGCCAAGAATTAGATTTCAAATGAAATTTCACACAACTAAATTAAGAGCATCCTTTTCTAACGTTTTGACAATCATAACCCCAAATCTACAGTATTAACATAGAAAAAGACGTATAAAAGAGATAATTAGCCACTTCTAAGTATTAGTAAATCCAAAAGACAACATTGTTGCAATGAGATCCGATAATCTGACTGGTAGCAACAATGACAACAAAAAAGACGAACAATAGTAATCAGAGAAAAATAAAATTACTGAAAAGTTTATCCAAGAAATTTTGATTAGCTTATTTTTAATTTATTTATTTTTATTGTTAAATCATAACTGTGTACATTAGTGCCATCAAGAGGTACAATGTGCGGGATTCATATACAATCTGAAATATTCTCATCAAACTGTTCAATGTAGCCTTCATGGCATTTTCTTAGTTACTGCATGTAGGCTTTTGTTTTTTGCATTTAGTAAGTTTCACCTGTACCCATTCTAAGATGCACCGTAGATGTGGCTCCATCCATTACCTCCCTTCACCAAAACCTCCCCCCTCCCTTCCCCTTCCTTGGCCCTTTCCCCATAGTCTTGTGCTATAGTTGAGTTATAGCCTTCATGTGACAGCTATAAATTAGCTTCATAGTAGAGGTGAGTACATTGGATAATTTTTCTTTCATTCCTGAGATACTTTGCTAAGAAGACTATGTTCCAGCTCCATCCATGTAAACATGAAAGAGGTAAAGTCTCCATCTTTCTTTAAGGCTGCATAGTATTCCATGGCATACATGTACCACAATTTGCTAGTCCATTTGTGGGTCGATGGGCACTTGGGCTTCTTCCATGACTTAGCAATTATGAATTGGGCTGCAATAAACATTCTGGTACAGATGTCTTTGTTATATTGTGACTTTTGGTCTTCTGG
>CAUYPK010041266.1:0-154214 GCA_963574355.1 Loris lydekkerianus
TTAACATTTCTTGTATCTTTGCATTTGTCTAAGAAGGCATAGATAGTATCCATTGATAATTTCAGCAATATTTATAAGAGCAAAAAATTAGAAATGACCCACTTGTAAGTCAGTAAAGTGGTCAGATAAAACTTAGCACATTAATAAATTGTGGTATATGTACACCATGGAACATTATGCAGCCTTAAAGAAAGATGGAGACTTCACCTCTTTCATGTTTACATGGATAGAGCTGGAACATATTCTTCCTAGCAAAGTATCTCAAGAATGAAAGAAAAAGTATCCAATGTACTCAGGCCTACTATGAAACTAATTTATAGCTTTCATCTGAAAGCTATAACCCAATTATAACCTAAGAATATGGGGAAAGGGGTAAAGGAGGAGAAGGAGGGTGGAGGATGGGCAGAGGGAGGGTGATTGGTGGGACCACACCTATGGAGCATCTTACAAGGGTACATGTGAAACTTGCTAAATTTAGAATATAAATGTCTTAACACAATAAGTAAGATATTGCCAGGAAGGCTATGTTAACTAGTTAGATGAAAATATTTTAAATTGTATATAAAACCAGTGCATGGTGCCCCATGATTGCATTAATGTACATAGCTATGATTTAATTAAAAATTTTTTTAAAAGAGTTAGCACATTGATAATACAGAGTACTATGCAATAATTAAAAAGAATGGTGTGAATATCTATAAACTGACAGGAAACTATCTCTAATACACATTGTAGAGTAAAAAGTATTTAAGTATTACTACATGGACATATTAATGAAACTACATATTTCCGTAGTGTGTGTTTGTGTGTATGTGTGTGTGTTTTAAAGAAAATGCAGAGAAAAGGGCTGTGGAAGGACATACAATGAACTGGTAATAGGCATCACCATGAGGGAGATAGAGATTTAAACTTTATCAGTAGAATTTATTTTTTTTCTAAGAATGAATTCATGTATAGTTAAAAAAGAATAATTTTTTTCCTAACAGAGGAAGATAAGATAAATTGACTTTAACATTTTCTATTAAGCTAAACTAAAATCTAACTAGATTTTTATTTCTCCAGGCAATATTATATAAACTCCTACTCCATGTGCTAGAATACCACCCAACTTACTGGGTCTGGTCCTTTATAGAATTCAGAATTTTATGATCTTTATCCTTTGACTTATCTATCACTGCAGCCAACTGGCCAACACAAAATTTGATTTCTGGAGTCTTCAGAAACTATTACTCAGACTCTGAGTAAAGGTAGTTCTGGGATTTAAACTATTATGGAATTATTTCATCTTATTGAACTTGAAAGCATAAGGTCACTGAAGATTGGTGGTGTTTCTACAAAGACAAATAATTATCTTAATCATTACTTGTGTTCCATTCCAAAGTTGCTGTTTGCTTTTGCATGTAAATTGTTCCCCAAGAGAAGACTGGAGAATTCCAGAAGCTATCTATAATTCTTCTACCAGATTTTTTAAAAAACTCGCCATTCCATCAGAAGTTAATAATTTGGGAAAACCCAAAGATGTGCTTAACAATGTTGTTACTTTTAGAAACAAAGAATGCAAGATGTGAAGCTTGGGGACATAGAGAGACAAACTTTATTCCTTCAACAATCCAGAGTAGAGAGAGAGAAGATATTATGTCCCACTTTGCTCATTAAGAAAATAAAACCCAGAAAAGTTGAGAAATTTGTCTCCAAAGCTACCGGCAAGTTGCAAGTACTATTTAGCTTTATTTCCTTGGCTACAAGTTCAACGTCTATTCTACTCCCTCATGACCCCTACCATCTTGAAACTTGGGTCTGAAATTTGAACACACACGTTTCAAATGCTTACTAGGCATCTGGCTCCCTTCCAGCTTCTTTCATAATGTTCACTTAAATCTTATCAGAACTCTGTGAGTTACATTATTACAGTCCCTGCTCCACCAATGAAGACACTGAGGCTTAGAAATTAAACAGTTTACTCATACCACCTCACCAGGAAGTGGTGGAGATTCAAACCTACAACTTCCAACACAAGCAAAGGCTTTTCCTTCTAACTTGGGATCTAAGTATTCCCAAGAAAGAGCTCTCATTGAAAGATAATTTAATCCTTGAGCAAGATTTACTCCCACAGAGACACACACCCTTCAGTCTAGATTGACTGCCTTTTATAGGACACTTGTCAGGCAAATCGATGCGGTTTGGAGTGTTTTTATATATGGCTAGGAGCCATCTGTTCATATTAGCAAAACAAACCATTTCTAAGTATGTCATGTGGGGATCCAACAAGAGACCCATTCTTTCACTTCTTGTCAGGGGGTCTCCCAGCCTCCTCTGCTAGAATGAGTGTTAGGACTCCCCTTAGACTGACCTGGAGTAATTTGTTTTAGTAATGTCTGAACACTCTGAGGTAATGGTCTCATGACCTCAACTAGTGCTTTTAAGGAGGAAAGAAACATGAATAAGTAGAACATTTTTATTTCTTTACTTTTTCCCCTAAATTTATAAATAACTAGAAAATGGACTATCTGAACAGTGAATTAGGATGCATGTGATCACAGGCCTCAGGAAAGCTATTTAAATGCAAATATCTAGTTACAGGGCAAATTTGAAAATGGTAGACATCCTGGAGAAAGAAAGAGCAAGAAAGAGAATCAGAACAGACTTTCCTAGACTGGTGATTTGTATAAAGCATGACAACATTATTTATGCGTGTTTATGGTATGCCAGGCATTTTATATGAAGTAACTAATTACATCCTTATAAAAATCCAGTGAGGTGGTGTGTCTTATTAGTTCCATTTTATAGATGAAGGAACTGAGGCTGGAAAGAATTCATACCCAGATTTATCTCTGTCTTTAAAAGTACTAACTGCTGTGTAAAATTGTTTCCTTCTTATCACATCCACACCAGTATCTGCAGCTTTGAGACTTTGTGACATGACCCAGCTCATATCCTTCCTGCCATAACCAGAGGCCTGTCAGTGATTCAGATTATAATGGATGTAATCATAGTAATCCAGCCAGGCCAATCTTTGGTCCTTCTGAAGTAAACAGGATAGTTATTATGATCATCTCCAAGTTATCAAAGAGGAAGTGAGCCCCAGAAGAGTTAAGCGACCCAATCAAGGCCACGTGGCTAGATATGGCAGGCTCAGACCCAGTGTGTGGTGGGGGTATTTGGTCCGGGTATCTGGGAAGACCTTAGCCCTCCAGTGAGCTGGTCTTGCTGTGTGTGTGTAGGGACAGGGAATGTAGAGAAGCTGCGGCCCTGCCCTCAGGAAGCTCCTGGAGGATAGAGAATGTACACAGGGGCTCGCACATGCAGCCACACCTGTTCTGTGGGCTCCCAGACAGCTGGGGGCCAGGCAGCTTCCCTTGTAAGAAGACTGGTGGCCTGTGGGAGGGCCCTGGAGATGTGAAAGTACTGTCTCCTGGGAATGGGTTGCACTTGCTCTCAAGAACCCTATAAGAAGATCTGGGGCTGCCCAGTGTCCAGGGTTCCACCGCAGGGTAGGAGCTGGGCAGCTCCTTCCATGAGGGCTCCTCAGGACCAGGAGGGAGAGAGGAGCTTCCTGGGTAGGATCTCAGAGGAGTGGCCCCTGAGCTGAGCCTGGCGAGAAAGCGGATATCTAAGAAGCTGGAGGGGAAACATGGATTGTGGGGACACTTTGGGCTGTGTTGAAGGCCTCTGCCAAAGTGGCGCTGGAGGGAGGGCAGAGAGGTTGGAATAAGGAAGGGGAAGAGCTTGAGGCGCTAACTCTACAGGCTGGAGCTGGGGACCAGGACAGGGAGGCTGGCTGAGCCTTTTTGCCTTCCCAGGCACGTTTTCTTTGTGGTCCCAGGCACATAGAAGAGACGGGGCCTGTGGCTGTCCCCGGCACCTACTCGACGCCGTGGGAGAAGTGATGGAAGAGGGTTAGGGGAGTTTAGACGCCAACCCCACAAATGCTCTGGGAGCCCAGCACTGGCCCCAGGTGGTGACCACACACCTAGTGCAGGTAGCTCTCTGCAAGGCCAACCTCTCTCCCCCTCCCTTGCAGGAGGATCCTCTAAGATGTCCAATACCTTTCCTGGGAGAGACGTATCTGTCTTGTATCTGTCTTGTTCTTAACATTCTCTCAGGAAGGGGATTCTACCATTTTGTTTTGGCAAATGCTTTCTACATCTCCCAGACTCTATCAGAAATTGGCACATTTTCTGGTGTCTGCTCTGTGCCAGGTGAGCCTTGCCACAGCCCTGAAGGTCCTGGAGGGCAGGACTTATGCCCATGTCAGTTACCAGGAAACCCAGGATAGGATGCTTTGGGCATCAGTTCCCTGCTTGCAAGAATCAGAGCCAGGATCTGAACCCAGATCCTTCAATTTCAAGTCCAGCATCCTGTCTCCCTGACAATGGGCCACACGGCTCTTCTGGCAATCACACAGTCTCTCTCCTCCGTTGGTGGAGCAGGCAGCTCCAAAGCTTCTAGCAAACTCTGCAGCCCCTCACTGGGCCAGGGGCCAGACTGACAGTCTGAAGTCTGCTGCCACCAGCCCATGGCCCTCCAACTCCCAACCCTTGGTCAGTTGCTCAGCTCAGAATAGAGGACAGTCTGGAATATTCCTCAATCCTTGTCACTCGCCTGTCCCTACCCCTCTGCTCTGTCCTGGAAATGTCGAGTTGTTATATTCCATGCTCAATCACCAGAAATAATCAATCTGTAATTAAGAACATCCCCTAGCCTTCTCCAAGCCTTTCTCGGGGCTCCCGCCCCCGCCCGCCACTGCCACCACTCACCCTCCCACCTGCCTCTCCAGCATGGAATCATTTTAATGAGATTTCTCTGCTACAAATGACCAGCTTGTAATAATTATATTTTGTGTGCCAATCATGGTTAAAAAATGATTTAAAGCAGGGAAGGCTCCAATTTATTAGGCATCAAATTTTCTGTGGTGAACTTTTAATGGGAGCGGCCACTCAGACATAGAGGGGGCTATCTCTGCCACCCTGGGATGAGCCATAGTCCCAAAATATTGATGGTTTGTGGATGGAAATGTAGCTGAGGAGATTTAACTTTGAAATAAATGAAATAAATGAATTGAAATAAAGAATCTTGCAACAACAGCTTGGAGGATGAGTTGTTAGGGGAGGAGAGAGGGCCCCAATGAGGGACTCATAGCCCAAGGTGTTTTCCACCTGTCCTGAGGGCAATCATCATCCTGTTCCCCTTTTAAGCTCTAAGAAGTTCTTTGGTGACAGCTGGTGCTGGTGGCCTTTGGGACTTCTGACTCTGGAATTAGCCTGGTTTCACACCTGGAGCTTGCACCTTCTACCTGTATATCTTTGGGCAATGAATCAGCCTTTCCAAGACCAGTGGAGAATTCCCTTAAATAACACCTGTATAGCCCTTTGTCCAGGGGTTGGTATGTAGCAAGCACTCAATAAATGATAGTCATTACTACTATTACTGTTACTTTGCTTCTATTAACTTACAAGTCCTCTCAACCTGTACCTGGCACATTTAGTAGGTGTCATTGTCCCCATGGCGAGACAAAGGCCTGGACAGGTGAAGTGCTGCCTCCTAGTCATGATCTAGGTGGTAGAGCTGGGTTAAAGCCCCCTCCCTGCCTGCAGCCTCCTTTCCTCAATATTATACCCATAAGTGGAAGTTTGGCCTGCCATTGCAACTGAAAACAGCAGCTCGTGGCTAGGGAGGTTCAGGGCTGCTAGCAGGAGGGCTGTCTTGGTACAAAGGTGTTAGAGGAAACGGGTGGAGGAGGGCCACTGAGTGAGCTCCTCCTCCACGTGCCACTGGCTTGGTTTCCATGGCCCCGCAAGCACACACTCCAGCCAGGGCTAACCCAGTATGGGGTAGCTTTTTACCAGGTATCCCATGGGAGTGTGAGCTTCTGAGGGTGGAGGTTCTAGCTTGTTCACTGGCTCCAGGAAGGGCACACAGTGGACATGTCACAACCTGAACTGCAAGCTTCCTGAAGGCAGGGACAGTACCTGCCTTTGCTTATTCCTGGAGGCTAACCTAATGGCTGACACATAGCCAGTGCACGAATGAATGAATGAACAGAGTGTGCTGCATCAGATGAAATGGTTTTCTCCTTCCGACCCCGTTCTCTGGAGGGCAGAGCTGTGCCTACCCTTTCTCAGACAGGGGCAGTGATCCACGGGGTGTCTACCAGGAAAAGAGCTCATCTTCTCTGGCCAGCTGGGGCTCTATCTGGGGACTCTGGGCCCCAGCTCACAGCCCAGAACTGGAGAGAGTTACAGAGCTCCTCACCCACTGGGCTCTGCTGTCTCAGGAAACACTGGTGCAGGTGAAAGGTCAGGGGCCTGTGGTGGGAAAGGGAGGGGAAAAAAAGAAGGCAGAGGAGAATCCCTGCCCTCCTCTCTGGTCTGTGTGATCTTCATCTTCCAGCTTGTTACTCTTACTTTCTGACCAACTGCTAGGGCAGGAGGGACCTGGGCCTTCTCTCTGCTCACAGGCACCTGTCTGGACCTTGCCCTGAAGCCCCACTTCTCCCCAGGTTCCAGGCATGGGGACGTCTTACAGGTCCATAAGTACACCAGACACTCTTACCCTGTCCTGTGACACTCCATCTGCTCCCTCTTGCCACACCTGCCTCTCAAGCTTCATTAACTCTGTTCTGGTATCACCTTTCCCTGAGTCCCCAGGCTGGATTGTACACTGCCGTGGCCTTCTGTAGAGTCTCTTACATGCCCCAGCATACCTCTTGTCACTGTGTTCTGAGCATGAAATCTGCACTCCCACCCCCACCCCACCTTGAGAACCATGAGGGCAGGGCCACAGTTACCCCTCATCATGTCTCCAAGGCCCCCTTGCTATGGTCTCAATGTTGTGTTCCCTCAAATGCAGATGCTGAAATCCTGACCCCTGAGGCATATTTTAGGAAGTACAGCCTTTGGAGTGTGGAGCTCTCACTAACAGGATTAGTGCTTTACCAAGGAGACCCCACAGAGATCCCTCACCCTTGTTGTGAGGATATGGCAAGAAGACAGGTCATCACCAGACCCCTAATCTGCTGGCGCCTTGACCTTGGACTTTGCAGCCTCCAGAACTGTGAGAGACAAATTATTTTATAAGCCACCTAGTTTGTGGCGTTATAGCAGCCCATGGGAGCTCAGACCCTCTGCACACAGTAGGTTCTCAGGACAAGAACATTGAATGACTAGCCATATTCATTAGCTCCTGTTTCTAAGCCTTTTTTTTTTTTCTTCTTAAGTTTATTTTTAAGTCACTGCTCTGCGGCAGAAACAGACTTGCTGAATAATAAAGACAGCCATCATTTATTAAGTACTTATTATGTGTCAAACATCTGCTAAACTTTTAATGCTCATTAACATTCTCATTAAATCCTCATTAGCTGAGGTAAGTGCTACCATGTATTATTGTCTTCATTTTCCAGATAAGGAAACTGAGGCTCAGAGAGGTTTAACTATCTTGCACAAAGCCATGCAGTTAACAACGATGAAAACCTGCCCTTGAACCCAAGTGTGTCAACTCTGAGGCTGGGGCACTTACCCACTGGGCACCTGCCACCACCCAAGCCTAGGATGACCCCAACTAGCCTAGGTGCTCAGCCCCTTGGCACGTCTTGGTATCTGCAATGCTTTGTGGTTGCTGTCTCTCAGCGCCGGGCATGCATGGTGCAAACATCAGGGGAGAGGCTTGCCATTCCAAGTCCCACCTGGTTTCTTCTGGGGAGCAGCCCAGTGGTGGCACTGGAGGAAGCTGCTGTTCCCTGTGTGTGTGGTGTGATGGGCAGGGAGGATGAGCCCAGGTCCCAGCTCCCCACTGCCTATCTGTTGAATGACAGCGAGCCAGAGTGCTTGGGTGAGTGGAGAGCTTTGACGGCCCACAGGAGACTTCGTTAATTTTGGCTCTGAGTCCTTGGTGGAGCTAAATGACTGGAAAGCTCCCGGGAGAGGGGGGTGGGTGGCCAAGGCAGCTGCAACTCCGACAGCTCTGCTGTGTGCCAGCACGCAGATCAAGTCACTTACGGGGCGCCCTGGCGGTGCGGCTTCTATATCAGATCTGGAAGTGGCCCTGCAACCAATCACTGCCCAGTTGGGGGGCGGCAGCATTAAATGCGGAGGGAAAATGCTTCAAAGCCTTCCTGGGCCCCAGGAACTTGTACAACCTTTCCAGCTAGAGAACTCAGATGGGAAGCAAGTTCCCAAACTAATGAGGCAGGATTTCTTCTCCCTCATTTCCAGGGAAGAACCAGCCCCAGATGCTGGGCAGAGTGGGGTGGGTGAGAGTCTTACCAGGCTGTCCCAGAGTGTCCTGCAGGGCAGCCCAGTGGGGCCTGTGGCTTCTGACTTTCTGAGAGTAGGATTTGAACCCAAGAAACAGGAACCAGAGTTTTTCCGGGAACCCCTCCTGGAGGGAGAGTTTGCCCCCAGCGTGATTATGTGATTGTTGTGCTATTCATAGCACCTTATATTTGGGCCTGCATTTGAATACTTAGGAAAACAATGGGGTGGAGCACATAGTGAAGATATTAACAAAAGGCAGGCTCCAATTCCCAGGTCTGCTGTGGCTCTTACTTCTGCCTTTCTTACAGCCCCCAGGGGATGGGGATTCTACAGGCCCTGAATGTGTAGTTTCAACCTTTATGGGCTGTGAGATGGGAGGATATTATTGAATCTCTTCAAGGCTCTTCCCTCATCTGTAAAGTGGAGATGACAGTAACCTTAGCTGCTAATCTGATTAATGAGATGCCTGTACAGTCATCAGCAGGTAGAGGAAGGATGGACACGGCACCCGGCACATAGTAGGTGTTCATCATAGGTGTCTTCTCTTCCCTCATTCAACATGACATTGTACCCTTTCTGTCACCTGAGCCCATAAATAAGCAGAGCAGATATTGCCCAGTTGTGTTTTACAGATCAGGCCAGCACAGCCAGTTAGGGGCTAAGGTCGACCAGCACCTGTGATTCCTGCTCCGACTCAGTATTCTTCCCACCACGGCACATTTTTTTTCTGGCCACATGAGAGATTTATGGTATGTGACCACCAGACAAGGAACAAGTTGGTACTGATGGTGAAATCCCAGCAATGCTGCAGAAATCTATGCGGGGTGCTCACTGGGCAGGCAGCCACCGTAGGCCTTCTGGAGTCCTGGGAGACAGCTCAGAACTTGGAAGACAATGTTCCATTATATGGTTCCCCTCTGGGCCTGCCTGCATGTTGATCTCAACAGGCATTTCAGGGAAGAACAAGTGCTGGGACCACCTTCCCCCAGGGGGGGAGGAAGTGGGTGCATCAGGGATGAGAGACAGCAGCTGCCATTGATCCCTTGTGGCTCAGGGGTCTGTCTTCTCTCCCTGACCCTAGCCATCAGAGGCATCTGGGTAAGCAGGGCTCAGCGAAGAGAGCAGGAAGGACCCCTGGCTAGGCCCCACATCTGGCTGCCACAGCCCTGAGGGGATCGGAGCCTTTCAGCATGTTCCCCACTTCCCTGCGGCCTGGCTCTGGACCAAACCCAGGAAAAGCCAACTAGGGCTCCTGGAGTTCTGACACACCATGCCATTTACCCTCCCTGGGCATTCCCATTGCACAGAGGGAATGCATCAGTCAGAAAAGCAAACAGAGGCCCAGAAGACACAGCACATGAGATTCCCATTCCAGGGATGTGAGCTTGGGCTCTGTGTGGTGTCTTGGGTTGAGCCCTGTTCAAGCCAAGGCCTCTGATTCCCATTTGGACTTGGGGTTATAGATGATATTCCTGGATTTAACATGTCCATTTCAATCATCCATGAGTGTTCTCAAAGGTCCTCCACAAGTAGTCATTTGTCATTTTGCAGAGGCAGGAAAGTGAGCCCTGTGTGCTAGGAGGCTGGTGAACTTCTCAGCCGAGGCCCTACTATGACCCACAGTCTTGTTGGACCTTTCTTGATGAGTTTTTAGCACTTGCCTGAGGCTGATGCTGTCCTTGTTTTATGAAGAGGAAATTAAAGCACTATGTGGCATTGTAATATTGAAAAGGTGGAGATGCACAAAGGCTTTAGGGTTAGTATTTGATTGTTTGGTAGAGATGAGATCTTGCTATGTTGCCCAGGCTGGTCTTGAACTTCTAGCCTCAAATTATACTCTCTCTTTGGTGTCCCAAAGTGATGAGATTGCAGTTGTAAGCCACCATGTCTGGCATTAGAGTTAGTATTTCTGAAAAATGTCTAGGGTTTCTGATACCTTATTTATAGGGAATCTCCAAGACTTGTGGAAGAGGGAGAAAAAAGGAAGACTGAATTTGTTGTAAAGAAACATTGATTCTGTCCTCTTTCTGGTCATGAGGTCCACAGAAGAGATATTACAAGCCCGTTGAGCCCCTTCCAGCAGATCAGAGGCCAGTGTTGCTAGACTTCTTGAATATTCCACTAGGAGGGCACAGTTTCTTTTGGGTACCAGACCCCTTAAAATCTTAGATTGCCAGCACCCTAATTGTCAGCTTGTTCCCTACTTAGCTTCAGCACCCCCCCTGGGGGTGAGGCAGGTGCTCCAGGTCCTACCATCAGCATAAAAATCTAGTCTGACATGCACTTTACAGTTATAAAGCACTTTTACGTGTGTTGTCTCACTGTACCTGTATGACAATGAAGTAGAAGAGGGCAGGCATCTGTCTCTGTCCATTTGGGTTGCTATAACTAAGTGCCATATGGTGGGTAACTTATGGCAACATAAATTTATTTCTCACTATTCTACAGGGCTGGAAATCCAAGATTGAGGTGACAGCAGGTGTCTGGTGGCTTATAGATGGTATCTTCTCTGTATCCTTAATGACAGAGGGCAGGAAAGCAAATAGGCTCTTTGAGCTCTTATATAAGGGCACTAATCCCATTCATGAGGGCTGCACCCTCATGACCTAATCAACCAAGGGCCCCACCTCCTCATACTGCCACCTTGAAAGTTAAGATTTTGACATGTGAATTTTTGAAGAACACAACACTCAGACCATAACAGATTTATCACCTCCAATTTATGAATTGGAAAAACAAAGAGCAGAGGTTGGGTACTCTGTTTAAGGTCACATAGAAAGAGAGTGGGGACCCCAAGTGAGGTCTTATGAATTTGTGTAAGCTTCTCTTAATAGCAAATCAGTTTGTCCCCATGATACCTGACAGAATACAGAACAATTTCATGGAAATAATCTCATTTTAATCTTGTAACAACCCTGGGAGGCAGACAAAAGTGGGTGGTATTATCCCCATGTTACAGACGGAGACTCTAATGTGCTCAACCTGTGCCCAGACAGTTCAGTTTTGGAAGGAGGGGAGATGGCTCAGATGCCGGGAAACATAGAAGCCAGACCTAGATCCTATTTAGAAACATCCCTACTATAGCAATCTTACCACTTTCACAGAAGGCTGTTAATTAAATTAATTATCCTTGCTGAATAGGCCTTGGGGGTTCCCTAGGGCAGCACAAAGAGCCAGGCAGGATACAGGATGGAGCAGCTGACTTCTAGAAAACAGCAGTGCACCCACTTTACCTCTCCAACAAATACTCCCAGCTTGAGCATCTTCTCACAACTATCCAGAGATAGCACTGTAGCCAATGAATGGGTCTTGGCATTGTACTTGACTTGGGTGGAAGGGCCTCTTTTGTAGCATGTGGGAGCACGGGTAGGATGTGCCCATGTGCTGTGTGTGTGGCTATACGCAAAAGAATGAGCACAACTATCTCAATCCCTGGGTGCACAGACTTTTCCATGTGTGTGCAGTATTGCCTGTGGGGCCACATGTGAACCTGTGACCAGCAGAAATGGACCCCCATGTGGGCCTCCCATCTGAGAGTGCACAGCTATCTCCTTCAGCCCTGGACTGTCTTATCCCTGCAACCTACTGTTGTTTCAGTGAGCTGTCAAATGCAACCATCAACTCCACGCCATATCTTTATGAGAAGGCCAGGGCAGGCAGGTAATTTATCAAACATTACTTAAACAGTCCCCCAGCCTCTTGCTCTCTCTCTCTTGCCGCTGTCTGATTCTTGATTGTTTCCCCTCCTTTCTGTCTTTTGTTTTTCTGCCTGGAATTGACAGCCCCCTGCTAATTCAGCCTTGGAGACGCCAGGTGCTTGTGGAACCGACAAATTCTCCATCCCAGAACTAACTGTTCCACGGCTGACTCAGGTGGCACTGCAGTTTCTGCAGTCTGTGTGCACACAGCCAGCTGATGGACGAGGCTGCAGCCTCCACACTGCAAAGCTTGGAAATCAGGGGCATGCTATGATCTGCTGAGTTATGGACTAGCTAATGAGACTCCTTCTAACACCAGTAAGCCCTCAACCACCCTAATTTTGCCCTGTTCCCAATTCCCTAGCCTTTTAAGCAAGCCCATGTCTCACGATGGTATGAACCCATCTGCTGTCCTTTAAGGGATTTAAAGAGAATGAGATGAATTAGCAATCTCTGTTATCTCCACTTCCAAGATGAAGCCACCAAGGCCAGCCAAGGGAAAGAGAGTTTATTATTGGGAAGTATTAAATAGTATTGTTTAAGTATCTATGCCAATTACTATGTAGGTTTGGTGCTTAAAACTATTGTCGCATTTAATTCTGTGCAATAAATATCAGCTTCATCTTATAGAAGAACAAACTGAGCCTCTGAGGAGGTAAGTGGGCTGCCCTAAGTCAGTGGATCAAGCAAAAATAAATTGACTCTAGTTAACTTAAACAGAAAAGGAATTTGGGGAAAAGATATTAGTAGCTCACAGAATGTATGGGGAGCTTAGAAAATGTGCATGAACCAAGATGGTCAGAGTCAGGGCCAAGACCACATCAGGAAGCGTCTGACAAGAGACCATTGCACTGGACACTGGGTGCCACTTTGGCCTCTCAAACTTTTCCTGTGTCTTTATACCCATACCTTAAAATTCAAATTTCCCAGTGGTATCATCTGAGGGTGAGTTGGCTGCACACCCAACACCTTAATGCCAGGGGTCAGGGCATCTTTGGAGGATGCTGGCTCTGGCCAGTTAGAATAGATGGTGCCAGAAATAACAGGTCCAGCAGTGGCAGCGCCCACCAACTAATTGATCAGTTCCTACACACAGCAAAACTGAAGATCAGAGGTCCTGGCTGCCTGGGCTAGTAAGAATAGGCTTCTCAAACTTTTTCATAGAAGAAGATAACACTAGATGGCACACTGGGGTGAACTTGAAGAGATTAAGATGGATGGATGGATGGATGGACAGACAGACAGACAGACAGAAAGTAAATGATAGGCTGGGTTGTTTCCATGTCTTTGCTATCATCAATTGTGGTGCCATAAACATTTAAGTGCAAGTATCCTTTTTTATAAAATAACTTTGGATATATACCCAGTGGTGGGATTGCTGGATTAAATGGTAGGTCTACTTTAAGTTCTTTGAGGTCTCTCCATACAATTTTCCATAGAGGTTGCACTAGTTTGCAGTCCCACCAACAGTGTATAAGAGTTCTTTTCTCTCTGCATCCATGCCAGCATCTGTTGCTAACAACATTCTTAAAAGCTCTGTAAGCCCCCTCACAATCTGGTCTCCATCACCCCCAACCTCATTTTCTACTTGTTCCTCTCCAGCCACATAGGCCCTCTTCCTGTTCTCTGAATATGCCAACCTTGGCCTGCCTCAGGAGCTTTGAACTTGGCATTTCCACGGCCCGAATACTCCTCCCCAGATGTCTACAAGGCTTATTTTCTCACCATCTTTGCTCAATGTTTCCATCTCAATAAGGCTTTCCCTGACCACCGTATTCTCTCAATATTTTTCCCTCCGCTGAATTTTTTCCATAGTTCTCATCTCCTGACGTGCTACGTTTATATTATTTGTTCTTTGCATCTCTCCACTAGAACGTCAACTCCATAAAGACATTTGATTTTTGTCTGTTTGTTCAGTGATAGGCTTCCTGGAGCTAGGATATTGCCT
This sequence comes from Loris lydekkerianus, assembly GCA_963574355.1. NCBI lineage: Eukaryota > Metazoa > Chordata > Mammalia > Primates > Lorisidae > Loris > Loris lydekkerianus. The sequence goes on from CAUYPK010041266.1 coordinate 13,899, forward strand.
GAGTCTCAACTCACATTTGCTGAAGGAATGAATAAAAACAGAAAATATTAGAGATGATATTAAACATTTAAATTTTCATAGAATTTAGATGTTACACATTAGAAAATAGTTTGTAATTGTAAATGATGACTTCATATTGTTTTTATGAACATAACTTTTTAGATCTGGTTATGTTTGAAATAGGTAGGGTTTTTTTTTTTTAAACACTGTTTCTTTCTTTCTTATTTTATTTTATTTTTTATTTTTAAGAGTCACCATGGGTAGAGTGCCATGGCATCACAACTCACAGCAACCTCAAACTCCTGGCCTCAAGATATCCATTTGCCTCAGCCTACCAAATAGCTGGGACAACCATAGTTCCTGGCTAGTTTTTCTATTTTTAGTAGAGACAGAGTCTCACTCTTGTTCAGGCTGTTCTCAAACTTGATCTTCAACAATTTACCCATCTCAGCCTTCTGTAGTGCTAGGATTAGAGGCACGACCCACTACATCCCTCTATATTTAATTCCTGTTCTAAGTTTTCAATACCGATCTCTTCAAATTCTTAAAGATCTCCATTGACAAGTAACTTTATGTGCAAAAGTCAGCAGCACATTCAAAAATTTGCAGCAGTTGAAATTGTATTTAAAGACTCTCAGAGCTCTTCCTTTTCTTTCATCGACAAATGCACGTTTAAAATATCTTGTGATAATGCTAATGGTTTTGAATGCTACCAAACTTTTTTTATATCGAGTGTTTTGAAATAATGCGGAAGCTCTAATCTGTAGCAGGTGTGCATTGTTAGAGCAGTTGTCCTGCAGCTAGCTTGGATGTCACTAAGAGGGCACAGGAGCTGTCAATGTTCAGAAGCATTGGCTATTTGTGAGGACAAAGAGTCAGCACTGTCTGGGCCTGCATCTACCAGAAACCCCATCCAGCCTCCCTACCTCACCCTGTCTAGCAGCACCTTACGGCTGCAACAGAAGGGCCTGAAAAAGGGCAAAAGGTATTACAAGTTATCTCTTTAAATCACCACCTGGACCCCTGCTCTTTTGGGGAATTAAAAACTGAAGTTTTCCAGTAACAGAATTTGGTGTCTGTGAGCAGGCCTGTCAAACCCCCTGGTGGAACAGCACCCTGTGACTTGCTGGAAGGGGTGTGGAGCAGCCCCAAGTCAAGCTGGGGGTAGGAGAATTTTTCAGGTAAGAGAGTGAAGGACCACCCCCAAGCGTGCTTAGCTCTGGGGAATTTTCACATCTCTTCTCCAAAATAGATGCAGCTCTGTGCAACCTGAACTGTTCTGAGGAAAAGGAAATGGATTTAGGAAGTGTTGTGACATCTTGGCCATTTCGGGGGGAAAAGTTCCTTGCTGTGCACTCCGAGACCCATTATGTGAAGGTGTTTAGCCTTCCAGCCCTGTGGCAGGGAATTGTCTGTGGGTGCCCTTTGGGAGTGGAACTGGGGAACCTGGGGAACTTACTCCTTTTTGGATTAGGAGATGTTGGCTTTCAGTTGAGAATCTGGCTCTTGTTTGGATGGTTCCCATTTGTTGGTAGGCCTTGGCATTTGAGCTTTTTGCATTGGGAAATTCCTGTATTGTCTGTTTGTTGTTTGTAAGTTTTATTTCAATACGAAGAACCCAGGGAATTCATTCCTTTTTGGATTGGGAGATGCTGGTTCTCATTTGAGGATCTGGTTCTCGTTTGTCCAGTTCCCATTCATTTGGTAAGGCCTGCACATTAAGATGATTTGCCTCACAAGTTCCCTGTATTGTCTACTTGTCAAGCTGTGTTCATTGTTTGTGAATTTTTGTTTCAACATGGGAGGCTCCATTTTTATACCATCTGAAAACCCCTTGGGAAGAATGTTGGCTGAATGGCCAACTTATTGCTGTGAGTCTATGCCTGAAAGAGAATGGCATTATTGTTACCCAATGTTCATTCTGGAGTGTGAGGCTGGGCGGCTTTTCAATGAAACCTTCAAGTATTATACTATCTTACAACTAAAATTGTTTTGTCAAAGGGTAAATGGGATGAGATCCCAGATGTACGATCCTTCATGCAGTTAAATAGTAAAGAGATTGAAAAGCCATGTAGTAAAATTGGGGAGGGATTAACTGGGTTGGATCTCGAACTCACTCCCCTGCTGTCAGCTCCTAACCTGCCAGGAAGGTGCTACGGGCTTAGCCACACACAAGCTTGCCCTGCTGCCCGCTGCCCCCCATGTGGTGGTCGTGGGGCGCACTACTCGAAGCAGTTTTCCTCCCCTCCCAGAGGCCTGTGACCAGCCCAGGAAGCAGCCCCTTGTACAGTCAGGCCCAGGGCAACTGCCATCCCTCACCACTGCTGCCACCACCATCTTGGCACCATGAGAGGGACCAGGAATGGCACAATTGGAACTAACTTCTTCATGCCCTCAGGTTATAACTTGGGAATGGGAGTGGTCTCTCCTCCTAAGACGTAGCAGGGAACTCAATTTGACCCCACTCATAGCTGATGGGACAATCTCCATGACAGTAAAATCAAAAGAGACCATGCAGGTTCCTAGAAATGGTAAGGTTCTTTTGCATCTGGATCCTAACTTTGGACTAAAGCAGAGTCTTTATACAGAGTCCTTAAAGGGACAGATGTTAAGCCCCTGATCTGGACCACAGACTGTAAAAACGCCTTCAAAAAACTAAAGCAGAGTCTTATAACTACTCCATTTTGGGGTTGCTTGACCTACAGAAGGAATTTAAATTAAATGTGCATGAAAGAGAAGGAATTAGCCCTGTTGTCTTAGTACACAGGTGCTGGGAAGCAGCTCATGTCCTGTGGCATACTTATCAAGGCCACGGACAATGCTGGGAGAGAACAGCCTCCTTTCCTCTGGGCAGCAGCAGGTGCTTGTGAGATGTTATTAAAGACTGTGTCTACTCTCAATCCTGCCACCCTGTTACCAGCCAGAAAGAATGAGTCTTTGCAGCATGACTGTTGAGACTTGGGTGCTGGGTGCTATCTATTCTAGCAGGATGATAGCTCTGTCAGAGCACTGATGGCAGGGCTAGGTTGGGAAATCAGCTTTATAGATTTCATTCTTCTACCTGAAGCCTTGGTTTGGCCTCTTAGGAGGTATCTGCATGAGTGCACACGTTATGGGCATGATGCCTTAATAGATTTGGTGGGACCTCATTTAAGAGGAACCTATTTGACAAACAACTCAGAGCTATCCTTTATGTGCTTGAAACACCTGCTGCACAGGGGACCCAACATGTGGGGACCCACCTTTTCTGTGATTGACCATTTCACTCAGATGCCTAAACTTATATTACTAGATAGGGGTAGAGGCTTAGTCTACCCACATGGAGAGAGTTTGTTTCTGAAAGAACTCACTCTAAGATGGGCTCCTACCAGGAGCTGCTGGCCCAGGTCCCTGCACACATATGCCAGCACAGAGCAGAGACAAGCGTCAGAGGATGATAGGATAATAGGCATCAGCAGTCCAGGAAATGTGGCCAAGCAGATGGAGAATGGCATGCTGGTGATGGCCACCACGGGCAGGCAGCTGCAGAGGCAGCCCGATAGCTCAAGGCATCACCGTGTTTGGCTTCTCCATGGCGGTGCCCATCAGGGGAATTTTTGCTTCCTGCTGTCTGCACCTGGGTCTGCTGCACATGCCGTGGTCACCCATGAACTTCTTCAAGTGGACCCCCAGTGAGAACCTGGTGAACTGTTTCTCTAAGAAGTTGGACACCATGGACTTGATAATTCTCAGGTCATCAGGATATTCACGGGGTCTCCTCCTCATACAAAGTGATAAAGGGCCCTCCTTTGTATCGGAGGTTATTCAGCAAGTAAGCAAATCCACACATCTAGAATGGTAATCACATGCATCCTGGAATTGATGTAGGAAAATGGGATAAGGTGTTGCCGCCTGCCCTCTTCTGGGTAAGGGTAGCCCCTAAAGGCAGGCTCAAGTCAAGGCCATCAGAAATCATTTGAGAGACCCTTCCTAGCACCCTCAAGTTGAATATGATAATATAACCATGAGTAAAGAAAGCAGAGTAAAGCAATATATCAAAGGAGTGCATCACATGCTAACCGCTATGCATGAGTTCGTCTCTTTCAGGCTCCTGCTCCAGTTGGAGGCAGACATGTGGAAGGGACCCTAGGAAGTTTCTCTAACAACTCAAACTCATTGAAATTGTCAGGAGTAAAGCCTGACAGTAAAACCTTTCCATCGTACTGGAATAAAGCAGTGTCCTGTAGAAAAAGAAGAGCTAAGACCCCAGTGGATGATCCAGCCTCCAGGTGATCTAAAGCAGCTGTTTAAAAAGGCGAAATGACAATGGCGGTTTTCGCTAACCTATCGTTGTCTGTCTATAGGATGGAGAGACAACTCCTTAGTGAGGATTTCCTGGGCTATCGCCTCTTCTGCTGATCTGCCACTACTGTGTTCGTCATCCTATACCTCGTTTGGTGCAAATATTCTTGTATATGATTTCTGAATTTGTAGAAGCCAACCCCTTGGATCACCCACAAAATGTAACTCCAGCGCTGAACTCAGAGGTCCCGTTTTCTTTCCCAGCTCCGTATTGGAAATGGTGTGAAAGGTGACAGGGAAGGACCCATAGTCCTACCAGTGTCTTAGATATCAAGTGGGGTAAAATCTCTCTTATCAAGCACCCTCCTCTATTTCTCTCTGTCAATCTTCATGGCTATAGTTGTTGCTTATGACTTTTTTTCACCTGATAATCTATTGCATTCTTTATTTACCACCAAAGCTGTGCAATGGCATAAATAGGATATATGTAAACCTCCCATCTAAAACATTGCCCCAATTCAGCAAGAATTAGCTCAGTGACTATGTCCTCCCTCCTCTCATAGACACGGGAGGGTAAAATTTACAGTGGGAACTATGTATCAGAAGTAAGGACCTGAAAAAGGGCTAAATGTATCACATGTTGTCTTTTTAACTGCTCCCTCCTCATTTGGGAATTAAAACCTACATCCTTGCCCAAGGCCAGTAATTAGAGGGGAAGGGGAGAGTCTTTGTTCTTTGGACCTCAGGATAGGGCTCAATAGAATAATCAGGACAGAGGTCCTGGGATCCTCTTTGCTAGAGATGAGGGTCAATCAAGACCATCAATTGTAGTTCAGCAGCAATAGCCTGAAGCTGAAGCCTCTCCCCCCAAAGCTCTGCATTTCTGCTTATAGGGAGGATGGTGTCACTTTTAAGATGGGACTCTACCATCCTTCTCATTTTCTGGCAAATTAATAAACTTCTCTTTCTTTTTCCTCAAGCTGCTTGTCCTCATTCTTCATTTGGCTGTGGGGACAAGTACCAAACTTTTGGTAACAGGATCTGTGCCATGCTATTTGGGTCCTCAGACCCAAAAGTCCTCCAGCTGCCCATCAGCCCCATATCCTAAAGGTCAGTGTTCTGTTCTGAGCTGGCAATTCAAGTAGGCATGCAGCTGGTAGAGCCAATGCAGCAATGTACCAATGTTGCTCAGGGTCACTCTTTCTGTCATCCTGGGTAGAGTGCCGTGGCATCATAGCTCACAGAAACTTTGCACTCTTAGGCTCAAGCAATCCTCTTGCCTCAGCCTCCCAAATAGCTGAGACTACAGTCACCCACCACAACACCTGGCTAGTTTTTCTATTTTTAGTAGAGACGGAGTCTTGCTCTTGCTCAGGCTGGTCTTGAACTCCTGAGCTCAAGTGATCCACCAGCTCGGCCTCCCAGAGTACTAGGATTACAGGTGTGAGCAGGGTGACTCTTAATGGGGATCATAGGACATACCATCATATCATGGATACTTTGTTATCCTCCAAGGAACCTCAGCAAGGGATTTCCAAAGCCCCAGTCTCTGGCTGGCTATCTGCAGAGATTTGAGCCACAATGGCAGCACACCCAGGTACCAAGACACAAGATGTGGGAAGCTCTCCTTTGGTCCCTTGGGCTAGAGTGCCACTTCTACTGCTAACCAGCTGTCATGGGTAGGACACCTCACTTCTCTAAACTTAGGTTTCCTCCTTTATAAACAGAATTGGAATTAATCTAATGCTTATCAAGTACTTGTCACGGGCCCCTAGGATGCTGAGGAAGTGCCACAGTGGATAATTTGGGATGGAGAAGGAGGCTCCAACTGGGAAAGACTTTCCCTCCTCTTCTTCTTCAATCAGAGCTTCTTCATTTTATCAGTTTTATATGTTGATAAGATTTCTGTAAAGACAATCTTTGTTTCTAAGATAAAAGTTTGAAGATATCCTTGTCTTCCCAGCCTGGGCCCTCTCCTCCCATTGTTTCTTTGCTCTTGAAGCAAATCATTCTGAACATTTTATATAATTACTATAAAGAAACGCTACCTTTATTTAATAAAAATAAGACAAGACCCTCCAAAGTGGCTATTGAAGATTTTCTTCGGTGAGAGGGGTAGACGGCCCATCATGCACCTCCTCTCTGAATCTAGGAGTCAACTTTCCTTCGAGAGCTTCCCCCAGGACTCTGGCTGACGCTAGCCTGCTTTCCCTTAAAGCTCAGCCTCAGGGAGGGATGGGATCCTCTCCTTTCTTCCCCATGGTGAAATGAAGGCAAACAGAATGTGACACAGCTGGGCCTTCTGATTTGCAGCTGTGACTGGCCCTCCACGGCTTAAAGGCCTTAACCTCCACCCACTGGCCCCAAGAGTTCCACATCTCTAGATTTTCCCCCACGTAGCTGATACCATTTTAGTGTCTATCCACTAGCAGAATCCAGATAACACATTATAACTCTCAGTACCCACACCCATCTCAGGCATCTAGGACCTCACAACTGCAGGTTTCTCATGGGAAGACCGTCCTTTTCTTAGCTAGTAGCACTACCCATCCTCATTCTGGTGAGATTTCATCTTCTTAAAGGCCTTTCTCAAAGGTTAATTCTAAGAGAACAGCCCAGGTAGGCCCAACAAAAGATGGATCCAGTCATTAACAAGGGGTTATTTTCTTTACAGATATTGAAGCACAGAGGGGTATAGGGATTTTTCTAATACTCCACAGCTTCATGGAAGCAAAGACAGGATTCGAATGTGAGATCCTGGCCCACACCAGACCTATGGTCTATCTAGGTGCCCTTCTCAAGGAGGGGAGAGAAGCTGTCACCTGATCCTGGGGACAATGAGGTCAGGATGAGGGCAAGGGTGAGCTGGATCACCTCCAGGAACACCCCTAATACCACTGTCCAGAATTCAGACCCCACATGATGGCTGTGTTCTGGACACACCTTCTGCCCAAGACTTTTCAACGGGCAATTGTAGCTTCTAAAAGTTTAGGGAAAAAAAAAACAGAGAATTCCAGAGCCTAAGGCTCCCCTTTCCCTAAGATGCTGAGATTTGCATGAGCACTTTTGTTTGCTTATTTATCCTGTTGCCTCAAATTAGAAGTGAAAACCAGAACAAAGAAACAAAAGAGATTCTTCAGGATGGAATTACCTTAGTAGCCTTGGGGTCTGATCTTGCCAAGACAATTTGGAGTCTGTTACATTGTTGCGACACGTCAAATAGCCTAAGGTTTCCCTTTCATCTACTGGTGGTATCCAGGGCTGTTTAAGTCCCATTCAGGAGGAAGGGGGAACCAGGGTTTCTGGGGTCGCTGCAAATCTTCCCAGGCTTCCACAGGCAGAGTTTCATACTGGCAAATCTTTCCCCAGTCCTCAAGCCCCGAGGGAGGTGGCTGAGACACTGGAAGAGAAGGATCCTGGGGGAAGGGTACTGACCCAGCTGGGGTTCACCTTTGTGTCACAACTTGAAGCCACCAATTTTTAAATACTGCCTGCTTGGCTGACCAGGACATGCTGTCAGAGCTTGACTTCTTATTAACTGTCTACTCTTAGGTATTTCAATGCATTGAGCCCCCATTTTCTCATATGTGAAATGGGAATACTAATACTTATAACAGCCCAGTAATTCTTCTCTCATTATGTCAATGAGATGACACCTGTAAAAAGCCCCAGGAAGTGATAAAAGCATTTCAAAAAAGTTCCCAAGGCGTGTGAGTGCAGGAGCGTGTGTATTACACATGATCGCTCCACAGGGGACTGCCCCCCCCCCCCACATCCTCATGTAGGAAATCCTCTGGTGTCTGTGCTCTCCCAAAGCTCCCCCTACCTTTTTCTCCTTGTTCTAAAGGTGCCCAGGAGGGACAGTCACTCCCCACCTTCACCCTGTCCTTTCCTCTCTCTCTCCCCCACTCCCAGCTGGGTTTCTGAGAAAGAGAGAGAAATTGAATTTAATTCAATTCCACAAGGATTTATCTAGCCTCTGCTACAGTGCTTCCTGGTTCAATGGTGCTGTCTAGTTGACAAAACTCATATTGATTATTTCCCTTTGATTCTCATGGTAACCCCGAAGGGCAGATAGCAGATCAAATAGCATCCTTCATTTCCAGAAAAAGCAAATGAGACCCAGGGGTTAAGTGATTTGCCTAAAGTCACCTAGCTTGTAGGAGCAGAGGTGGCGCTCGCGCTCCATGTTTCTGCCCACTGCGTCAGGTCTCTCAGCTGCTCTTGCTGGTCACTCAAAGCCTTTAAATTTCTGGACCCTTGACTCAGAAGGCTTTCCTGACACCCCCACAGGTTGTCCTCTTTACCTGCTCTGCATTTATTTGTTTATTCCCTGAGGGTGCTGCTCATCTTTACATCTCCAGCTCCTAGCACAGTGCCTGGCACATAACTCACATTTATTAAATAATGCCTACAGAAAAGAAGGGGCATTTTAAGTAGGAAAATGATGGGGGAAATGCCCTCAAGTGGCCCCCATTCGCAAAATGGTTAAGTAAATCATGATGCACCCCCCTAGATAGGATCTTATACAGCTATTAAAAATTATGATGAAAAATTAATATTGACTTGAAATATTCACAGGATACTACGTGAAAACCCAGAATACAGTATTGCACACACGTTCTGGTCATAGCTATTTAAAACAGCACAGACGCAAACTCTCAAAAATAGAAAGGGAAGTTGAGACAGTGGGTGATTTTTTTTCCTTTCATCTTTCCAGAGCCTCCAGATTTTCTGGAATAAATATGCATTATTTTTGTAATGATGTATGAAAAATGGTAATCAATAGGTAAGGAAATAGTAAGAAATTATTAAAGGATGTTAATAATTTCCATCTCCAGATCCAAGTGACTTACTTCTCTGATGCTGAAAACTTACGGATAGGATCTCGGAGCTACTGTCAGAAAATCTGGAGAACTCATGGAGGCTGGGAAAACATCCAGGAGACAGGCAATCTAAAGATGTTGCACCCAATTTTAGAAAATAAAGTAGTCGTCATTAGGAACTCTGCCTCAGGTTCACCAAGAATGAAGCATTCCAAACTCACCTCATTTTCCTCCTTGATAGGGTTACTAGACTGGTAGATAAAGAGAATGTTACAGACATAATGTGTATTGATTCTCCACTATAATTGACAAAGTCTCTCCTGTCCCTAGGAACAAGGTAGAGAAATGTGGACTGGAAGACAGTCCTGCCTGGTGGATTAAAAGGTCGAAAAACAAATGCAAATTGTGAAGTTGAATAGCTTTGAGGCTTTTCAGAAGCAGGGATGGCAATTTGTGAAACCTATACCTCCACTCCCCTTACTCCACCCCTAGACAGATGCTCACTGCTAATCCACTGAATCCCTCTTTTCTTCTGAATCCAGATGGAGCTTCAGAATCTTTCTCAGCTCAGGACTCCATGGTGCTGTTGGCCATCAGCCATCAGGTTTCTTTAGTTGAAACCCATTAGTCAGCCTTGACTTTTAAGGAAGTCTCAGGCACATGCCATAGGGCAACTGTTTTTTTTAATTTTTTACCCAATTCTGTTCAGCATATGTATCAGTGATTTGGATTGAAAGCCTAAAAAAAAGAAAGCCTAGAAAAAAAGTATATCTAGTTCATGAGTCTTTTTTTTTTTTGCAGTTTTTGGCCATGGCTGGATTTGAACCTGTCACTTCCAGCTTATGGGGCCGGTGCCCTACCCTTTTGAGCCATAGGCACTGCTCTAGAATAGCTAGTTTATAAAGGACTTAAAGTTGGAAGGGAATGATGGTAGGGTCAACATTCACAAACATCTGACCAGATTATGATCTGGAACTGAAACCAGTAGTGATTTAATAATAATGCTTATGAGACTATACTTGAGTTTAAAATTAAATTGCAAAAGAACAATATATTGAAGAGATGATGGCTTGATAGCACTTTATGAACAGAGTGGGGCAAACTTGAGGTTTTAGCCCGTCACAGACTCAACTTGAGCTGTATGTGTGGCTGTTGGTAAGGTCAATACAATCTTAGGCTTCATCACGAGAACTACAGGGCTTGGAACGCAAGAGGCAAAAATGGCTCAGCCGTGGCTCTGTGACTCACCTACAGCCACAATTGAACTATACAATTTAAAGATCCTGAGCACTGAAAAATATAATGGTGCACCCACTCCCCAACTGCTCTGTGTACCTCAAAATACATCAATCGTACATCACAAAATAAGGATAAAGTCCAGAAAATTCTACCTTCCCCCACAAAAACCATTTTAATTATGTTTGAAGTGTAAACGATCAGATTTTTAGAGTTAGTGCCCTTGCTGTGCTGAACTGCTAAGCCTTTGGTTAGGACACTGACATCCTATATAGCTTATTCAGCCATGGAAGTCCCCTTTGGACAGGGACTTTGCTGTTCCAGGATCTACAATTGATGATGCCCCTCCTAGCTTCCAAACCCTCCCATGGCTCCTCTACTTGTACAGACTAGAGTGCGATCTCTTTGGAAGCATTCAAAACTTGCCAGGATCTGAAAGAGGCTTTTAAAAATCAAAATGAGCCAAATAATTTAGAAGCCAAATGTTCCAAAAGACTTATTATCAGTTTAGCAGTCCCTGCTTCTACTTCTCTCAACAATTTTATTTTGGTTCCCTAAAGGCCAATATTTTAATCTTTTGGAATTAGTTTACCAATTACTTTCATGTTTCTAAGTAATATGTTTCTACTGATATTGTTTGATTTATATACTTTACACGCTATGGATTCCCCATTGTGAAAGTTGACGGTTTAATTTCTTATCCCAACCCCCCCAAACCCCCTTCCCTCATCCTTTCAATATTACTATTTTTGGTAAGAATCAATAAATGATGTCTATTGCTTTGCTTATTGAAATATTATTTACTGACTTGTCAAATTAGCTACACATTCTTTTTGTATAGTTTTTTATTTTCTCCCCAGAGTTTCTAATTCCTTTCTCTCTGTCTTGCATTATTTGCTCTTACAGAATTCCTCACTTTATTTTCTTTCTTTCAGAGTTCTATCACATCAAGTATTCTATAAGCCTCCCTTCTGTTTTTCTTAGAAATCTCTTCCCAGAGACCTCGGGTCCACCTGTTCTATTCTGGACAGCAACCCGTCCTGGGATTGCCCCTTACTGTTTTCTTGGGTAGGATCCTGAGTTTTCATTAGTCTCTCTCTTCTTATCTCCTGATTTATTCCATTTTTTAAAGGAACAGTCCACAAGTAAATTCCTGAGAAATAATACATGAAAAATAACAAATATACTTTCAAGCACATTTGTTCTGCTATTGTACTCATTTAGGTGTAAGATTCTAGGTTTCTGGGTCGCAAATCATTCAGATCTTTAAAGGTTGTCTCAAATGTCTGCTGGCATCCAGTGTTATAGATGAGAAGTGTGATGTTCGTCTGATTCTAGTTCTTTACAGATGGTCTCCCATCTTCTCCTGCTGCCTGTCCACTGTTCTCCATACTCCATCTTTCTTCAGCCTTGGTGTTATGAATTTTTGTTCATTTTTTTGGGAGCATTCTGCAGAAGCATCCTACCTGAATATTCTATTCAATTCTGGGACATTCTTCTGTAGTAATATTTTAAATGTTCATTCCTCCTATTTTCTGTTTTCTTTCTGGAATTCTCTTAACCAGATGAAGGACTGCCTGAATTCATCTTCTATGTCTTTTATTTTTTCTTACATATTTTCTTTCTTTTGGTTCTCCTTCAGGAAGGTTTCTTTCACCTTAACTTCTTAACGTTCCATAAAATTGTTAAAATTTATGAAATCTCATCTATATAGACACATTTTCAAGACAAATTTTGTGTTTTGATTGTTTCTTTTTAAAAATAGTCTAGTGTTCTTGTTATACAGATACAAAAACCTTCTGAATTTCCCTGAGGATCTAATTAGAATCTCTTTAGTGTTTGCTTTTAAATGATCTTCTGATGCCTGTATTTTCTTCTCCCATGATTAGTTTTCCTGTTTTTTTCTTTTTATTTAATCTCATGTATTTGAAATTCTCAGATATCCTTTCACATATAAAAATAAGAGAATGAAAACCCACTTAGGAGCTCTGTATTCATGTGTATGACTGATGGATTTAATTTGGGGTGATAGGCTGCGAGCCAGTCATTTTACTGGGGAACTTCTAATTGTTAACATAAAGCAGAATTCTTGCTTTAGGCTTAACTCAATGTCTTTTCAGAAAAAACTCAACTTTTTAAACATATTTTTGGTTACATGGTAGAAATTTGGCTGCTGGAAATTCCATATAGTATAGAGATAACTACTATCTGGTACTATACATAAATTTTCGGTCATCCCCCCCACCTCCCAGCTTCCACTTCAAGTATCCCAGCTTCTGAGAGCAAAATTTGCTTCCCAGGGTAGGTTGGCTGCATTCTCTTTTCCTAGCTTTATCAGTGGCCATTTAAAGATGTTTAATGATAACCTCTCATTTGGTCAGATACCCTCTCTCATTCTCTTAATCATAGCTTTATATTATTATTATTATTATTATAAGTTGTACAAACATACAGGAAACTATGAGGGATACTGTCAAAATACTGATATACCCCTTAGTTCTGTTACAGCATTCTTTTTTTTTTTTTTTTTGAGACAGAGTCTCACTATGTCACCCTTGGTAGAGTGCTATAGTGTCACAGCTCACAGCAAGCTCAAACTCTTGGGCTTAAGCAATTCTTTTGCCTCAGCCTCCCAAGTAGCTGGAACTACAGGCACCCGGCACAACGCCCGGCTATTTTTTTTGTTGCAGTTGTCATTGTTGTTTGGCAGACCTAGGCTAGGTTTGAACCTGCCTATCTCGGTGTATGTGGCTGGCACTGTGCTACAGGCACGGAGCCACATCATTCATTCTTAACATTTTGCTGTATTTGCTTAGTACCTTTTCGTTGAGAAATAAAGTGTGATAGTTTCAGTTGGCTTATATACTCCTAGCCTACTTTCCTCCCTCCTCAGTTGTAACCACTGTTCTGACTTTGGCATTTTTTACTTCTGTGCATGTTTTTTATAGTTTTGTTACATATGCATGGTATACAAAATATGCTATTGCATTACATGTTCTGTATTATCATATAAAGGTATCAGAGCATATCTATTGATTTTCAAAGTAATTTTTTCAATTTTTTTAGAATCTATCAATATTGTACATGTACCTTTACTATTATATATTATTTAATTATTCAGCCATTCTCCTGTTAATGGAGATTTAGTTTATTCCCAATTTCTCACTGTTATATACAGAGCTATTCTGAACATTCTTGTACTTTTCTCCCTGAGCACATGTACAAAAATTTCTCTAGACATATACACTGGGTCAGTGTCATAGCATATATTTGCTTCTTCAGTTTCACTAGTTTGTCTTTAAAATGTACCAATTTATCATCTCACCTATCATTAGAGGGTTTTTCTTGCTTTACGTGTTTGCCTGCAGTTCATCTTGTCAGCAGACCAGATTTGCTAACTGGTGAACAGTACCTTGCTCTTAGTTTCCATTTGTTAGTAACAGTGAAGTTGAGCATTTTTCCACTGGTATTTTTGTTTCTTCTTCTGTGGACTTAGCAGATATAATTTTTGCCCAGTTTCCTAGTAGGCTGTTAATCATACTGGCGTATAGAAGCCTTTGTATCTGGCATAACCTGGGAGCTTGTTAGCAAAGTGGAATCTCCAGCTCCACCCAAGACCATGCATCTCATCCCCTGGATCAGAATCTTCATTTGACAAGATTCAGGGGATTTGGTTGTTCATTTAAGTTTGAGAAACAATAGTTTAGATCATTTTTCATAAGACTGGATTTCTCTGTGTCTTAAATATTTGGTATAACTTCCTTGTAAACCACCTGAGACCGATGCTTTGTAAGTTGTATCTATTGTTGCTGAGTAGACAAATTTTTAATTTAATATTCAATTTCTTTAATGATTAATGATTTTTACATTTCTTCTAAGTTTTAGAAAGTTTTTATCTAGGAAACAGTGCATTTTCTCTATGGTTCTTAGTGTATTTACAAAAACATTCATACTAATTTCATAATTTTTCTCTTTTTTAAAATTTCAGATTAAAGATTAAATGTATAAGGGTACATACAATTAGGTTACATTGTTTGAGTTTGTTAGGTAAAGTCCAAATTCCAATGTACTTGATATTAATTTCATGATTTTTAAATTCTCTTCTGTATCTGGAGATATAATTCCCTTTTCTGTGTTTATCCCATTTATTTCCTCTCTTTCTCTCTCTGTTTTCCAGCAATCCTGCCAGAGGTTTGTCTATTTAATTAGTCTTTTGAAAGTACCAGGATCTGGTTTAGTTGAACTTCTCCCATAACATTTTTAATTTCATTAATTTCTGCCTTCATCTGCCCACTAATTCCCACTATGATTGCAACCTACATGTTTTCATATGTCATATTTTTATTACCTTTTAGGGCTAAATGTTTTCTAATATCTATTTTATTCCTTCTTTGATCTATGAATTATTTGAAAGTATATTTTTTAATTTATAACTATCTGGGATATTATAAAAAGATTTAAAAATTTACTTCTAACTTAATTACACATGGATCAAGGACGTGGTCTGTATGATATTAGTTCCTTGGTATTTGTTGAGACTTGTTTTAGATTCCCATACACAGTTTCTTTTTGTAGATGTGCCATTTGTGTTTGAAAAGTGCATTCTTCAGTTATTAGGTACAGCTCAAACTTGTTGTGTTTCTCAAATTCATTTTTATCTACTTAATCTAGCAATTGCCAAAAACTATGTACAATTGTCATATGATTTTAGATATGTAAATTTCCCGTTAGCATTCTGTCAATTATAATTTTATTTATTTTAGGGTTATATTATTATAATGGCTACATGCAAATTTAGAATTACAGTTGACCCTTGAACAATACAGGTTTGAATTGCATGAATCCATTTATATATAGATTTTCTTCTTTTTCTGCTATGCTGAGACAGCAAGACCAACTTCTCCTCCTCCTACTCAGCTTACTTAGTGTCCAGATGATGAGGATGAAGACCTTCATGATGATCCACTTTCACTCGATGAATAGTAGATAAATTTTCTTTTCCTCATGATTTTCTTTATAACATTTTCTTTTCTCTAGCTCACCTTATTGTAAGAATACAGAAATCATACATATAACATATGAAATATGTGTTAATTGACTTTTTGTTATGAGTAAGGCTTCTGATAAACAGTTGTTAAGTTTGGGGGAGTCCAAAGTTACCCACAAACTTAACTGCTTGGGGATTCTGCACCTCTAGCCTCAGTGCTGCAAATGATTCTTTTTAATGTTAGGTAGTGTATATGGCCTTTTTTTGAGACAGTCTCACTCTGTCACCCTGGGGAGCAATCCTCTTGCCTTAGTCTCCTAAATAGCTGGGATTATAAGCATGCACCACTATACCAGGGTAGTTTTTTCTATTTTTAGTAGAGACAGGGTCTCACACTTGTTCAGGTTGCTCAAGCAATCCACCTGCCTCGGTTTCCCAGAGTGCTAGGATTACAGGAATGAGTCACTATGCCTGGTCTACCTCCATTTTTAATAATAAGAACCATATTGATATACAACAGAATGTTTCAGCCCCAGTATTCTTTGGATGGTATGTCACTGGTGTACCTTTTCTAATTTTTTTATGATAAAACTTTTCTGTGTTCTTACTTTTAAGATGTGTCTCTTCTAAACAACACATAGCTTTTTAAAACATCCAATCTAACAGTCTTTGTTTTAGTATGCCGGTTTGTATTTTTTCAATTATTTATATATTGGATTTTTTTAATTCTTTATTAAATCATAACTGTGCACATTAATGCATTTATGGGATACAATGTGCTGCTTTATTAAACAATGTGGAATGCTTACATCTAACTGATTAACATAACCATCTCCTTGCTTACTTATTTGTTGTGGTAAAAACATTCATACTCTATTCTTAATAGAACAGAAATGTACCATTATTGCATTATGCACATTAGGTTGGATCCCCCCAAAACCCTTCCTCCTCCTGGCCTCCCCCACCCCCACCCCTCTGTTTCCACTTCCCTCCCTCTTTCTGGACTATAGTTATGTTTTATCATTCCTATGAATGTATACTGATTTCATAGTAGTATTGAATAAATTGGATACTTTTTCCCCATTCTTGAGATACTTTACTAAGAAGAATATGTTCCTGCTACATCCAGGTAAACATAAAAGATGGGTATTCCACGTATTGTGTGCATGTAACAAATTTTCCCCAAACTTAGTGGTATAAGATAGCTATTTATAATGTTCACAGGTTCTGTGGGTTAAGAACTGGGCAACACATAGCTCCAGGATGTCTGAGGCCTTAGCTGGAAGCCTTAAGGGCTGGAATCATCTCAAGACTATCTGGTGGGTGCGGCCGGCAATCTACTGAGACCTCAGGTGGAGCTGTTGATCCAAACAACTTACATGTAGCCTTTCCATATGACTAGGGGTTCCTCATAATATGGTAGCCAAGTCTAAGGGTAAAAATCTTGAAGGAGAGAGAACAAACATGCACATTAAGTGGAAGCCATATTGCTTTGAATGATCTGGCCTCCGAAATCACACAGCATCACAACCTTCCACCATATTCCATTGGTTGAGGTAGTTACAGAGTCTTTCCCAGATTCTAAGGGAGGGGTAATAGACTCTACCTCTTGATGGGGAGTATCAAAGTTCTGGAAGTACATGTGGGATTAGAAAATATTGTCCTGGCCATTTTCAGAAAATACAACCTACCACTCCCTGATTTTTATTCTCTTTGCTTTTCTTCTTCCCTGCCTGCTATTGAAATGACTGAGTCTCATGAAATATCTATATGTTCTGCCTACCATTTTGGAAGTTGTAAATTCTATTTTGATTTTTTAAGTGTGTTCCCTAACTTTTTTGCATCTATATTTAACATAAAATCTGAAGTTAGTCCATCTCTGCTTTCCTCCTAAATAGAACAAAGACTTTAGAATTCATTTCAACTCCTATCACCTCTTCTCTAACCTGTGTATTATGTTGTTCTTATTTTAATTCCATTTTGATTTATACACCCTATTTGTCATTATTATTAGTATATGTTTAGGTTTTATTTTTCAACAGCACAGGCTTATTTCAACTTCATGTCATGTACTATGTTTTTTTTACTGTGTTTTCTTGCTTTTAGTCCATAGTAACACAGTCAAGCTCTTCACCCTCACTGTTGAAAAAAATAGTTTAGCTATGTATAAAATTAAGGCTGGCAGTTATTTTCTCTCAGAACCTTAGATATGTTCTTCCATTATTTTCTGAAGTCTTTGGTTGCTTTAGAGAAGTCTGGAGTCAGTACAAGTGTTCTTTTATAGGTAATGTGTATCTTTTAACTTCCCTTGTTTCATGGATCTTCTCTGTCTTTGTTGTTCTGCAACTTCACAGCAATATTACCAGGTGTGCATTTAGTTTTAGGTATCCTGCATGGGATTCTTCATGTTCCCAAATATGAGTACTTCCAATTCTGGAAAATTCCACATCATTTCTTCTTGGAATGTTGACTCTTCCCTAGTCTATCTAGTCTTAACTACTATTAACTATATGAACATTCTCATTCCAGTCCATATATTTCTCAATCTCAAATGGTTTCTATCTCTTTGTATTGGGGTGCAATATGGGTAACTTCTTAAGATGTATGGTTTAGTTCACTAATTCTTTGTTTATGTCTAATATACAGTTGTCCCTCTGTAACGCGGAAGGATTGGTTCTAGGACCATCACAAATATCAAAATATGTGCATATTGAAGTCCTGCAGTTAGCCCTGCAGAACCTGTAGGCACAAGAAGTCAGTTTTCCTTGTAGAAGGATTTTGATGCCCACAAATGCTTTATTTCAATGTCTTTGGTTAGAAAAAAATCTGCCTATAATTAGTCCAGTGAAGTTCAAATCCATGTTGTTCAAGAGTCAGCCATGTTGTTGAAGCTTTCCACTGACTATTAAACATTAATAACTATGTATTTCATTTTTTAGAACTTTTGAGGGGATCCTATTTACCTCTTATGTTTTCTTAGTGACCATTGATGTTTTCAATTTCTTCCTTTATGTCTTCAGTTATTTCAAGAAATAGAATATTTCTAGCACTCAGAATCCTCTTCACGTGTTCTGTTATAAACCCTCCCCTTCCAAAGAAAACCGTTGTCCTGACTTTTGTGGCAACCTTTCCTTTCTTTTTTCCTTTTGTCACCTAAGTTCTTCTTTTTGATTTTGGGGTTGTAAGCTTATCTTTAATAGGGTTTTATCTTTAGAATTTGGGGCAAACTTAGATGAGAACATGTTCTTTTATGTTACGAGTGCTGAATGTATCACTAACTCAGAACCACTATTTAACATAACATAATCAGCTTGTTAGTTGCTACATGAAGAAGCTAGAATAAAATCAAATACCAAGTCTCCATGAGGAGACAAGAACTTGACCCTGTTCTTTATCCATGTAGAGGGAGACCAGCTCCCTTATCTTCCTGGACCAGCAGCATTGGACATTTTCTATTTCATTCTTTCAAGGAAATGCAATCATTGCAGGGTCAAGGTTCCATGCAAAAACCCACTCCTTTTCAGAAGGCCTACTTCCTAGTCCTGGGTCCCACATGCATATTAACTCTGCAGGCCTGGCCTCCTCAAGCTGACAAAATAGTGCAGATGCTGCAGTGTCAATTCAAGCATTTCCTGCTTCAGATACTTTGTGTCTGGCTCATGGGCAAATTATCTTATTTTCTTAAAGTTCACTTTGGCATTTAAAGGATGCTTGGCTTTCTAGATCTTTATCACAGGAATGCATTCTGGTCATCTGGGCCACTACATTGCTGGAACTGAAAGTCTTCTACCTTCTATCTCAGCCCTGAATCCCATCATGACCCACTCTCTATACCAGAGGTTCTCAACCTATGGGTCGCGACCCCTTTGTAAAAATGAAAATACATCGTGGCATTAGGAAGGTTGAGAACCACTGCTCTATACCTTTTTCTCCAGCATAAGAAGCCTGCTGATCTGCCTCTGGGGACTTTCTGTCCATTTCTGGACCTGAGTGCCCTCTGGTTCCAGTGCCTTTGGAGCTTTGCAGGTGAGTCCACAAGCTTCCTGCCAGTCCTCTTTCTTTAGACCTATAATTTTGGGTGTTCTCTCCCAGTTATCACTGCCTTATAGTAATGGTTGATATCTTACACGAAACTGTCTCCTCTTCTGTACTTTGGATTTTCTTGTTTATGCCTTCTTATATTGTTTATTTTCATTTTAGTGGGGATTTGGCAGGGAGAGGAAATAAACACACGTGTTCAATCCTCCATGTTTAGCTGGAAGTCCAAACAATATGTTATTTTATCTTTGTTTTTCTTTGTTTGTAAGCGAGGGTGCCCTTTTCAACATATGTTTACTTTTCAGATCTTTTTGTTGCATACATCATTGTTCACACCCTTTGCCTGTTTTGTGCTTGTTCTTCTCACCCCACCCCCACCCCATCTTGACTCTTAGAATGTTCCTATCAATTTCTATACTAATTATTTATATTAAAACATTAACTCTTTGAAAGGTTGGAAGCAAATATTTTTCTTCAGTCTTCGTTTTCTTATAAAAATAGTTCGCTGGTTTGTTATGCATGGGTATCTTATCTGCCAAGCTTTACCTTTTGTGATTTCTTCTACAGCTTCTGCTTTGATTGGGAAAGTGGAGATGCTTTACAAAGGCTCTCTGTGCTACTATCATTTGATTCTACCGGGAGAGGCGGCCCTGCTGGGAAGCAGAGAGAGGGCAATCGGAGTGTTCTCACTTGACCCCGGTCATCTGTTAGTACATGGATAATTGAGAATTGACTACAAGCAAAATTGACAAAACTGACCTTCTTAATTATGTGTCAATACACCCTACCATTCACTGTGGGCAGGAAAGCAGTTTCTAGGCTCATCCTTAAAGATGTGCTCACCCACCCTTCTCCTTGAGAGTTTGCACTTTGTGACCTGCTCTGCCAGCGAGTTCTCTTTAAGACCCACTCACTTCCTGATGCCAAAAGCAGTGAGAGATAACAGCATTGCGTTTCAGTGCCCACAGCGAATACGTAAAGAGGAAGCAGCATACATCTCTCGAGCGCCTCTCATGGTAGCTGGCATGATGCTTGATAAAAGAATTTCTCAGACAACAGGCCCGGGCTGGGGAATTTTAATATTGTCTTTTCCTACAAGTAATTTCCAATGTTTATGCTTTGTGGAGCCCCTTCTGAGTGTCAGAGCGGAACAAATGCCAGTTTTAATGGACTTGCTAAATCATAAAAACTGCTTGCAAAATTGCATCTGATTAAAACAGGAAAATGTTTCATTATTCAGAAAAATCTCCCTGCAGAGGCTCACAGGGGCAGCTGGAAGTGGAGAAATGCAGGGAGTGCCCAGATCTTGTGGAGTTTCTTTTTCATGGAAAAGATAGGATTCCTCTCATAGACCCCCACTTTCCTGCTCTCTCCTCCCCAGCTCCCCAGTTCTTCTGCCACTCCCAAGGAAAGGGAACCTGACATCAGTCACTTGATAATTAATTTACATGACAATGCACTATTAGCTGGCAAAGTGTGTATGACAAGTGCCGACAGGACATGGTGGGTTGGGAGTAGCGGAGTATTCTGAGATCTCTGAGCTGCCTACAGTGGCTTCCGTGGAGTAAAGATCAATATGGCAAAAGTCAGAAAGTCTCCTCCCCTCAGCAGGACCAAGTTGTCCTGGCTGGCCACAAGATATAAAATGAAATTCAAATTGAATTATCCCACTGAACAAAGCCACCTACTAGAAAGCTTCTTTCAGTGAATTATTAGGGGGCTCTGATGTGGGCATTTAACCTAATAGCCAGTTAGATGCAGATAGACTGACTGACCAGCATCATGGCCAAAGTCCTAAATCTGGAGAAAAAGCAAAGCTGACAAGCATCCTATCCTCATGGAATATGTTCCCAGTTCCCTTGGACTGGGAAGTCCAAGATGAGCAATGGGACACAGCTAAAGAAAGGTTAAGGCAGGTGCAGTCTTAGCTGGACAGCAGGTCTGAAGGGACAAGGACGTAAGGAATGGTAGCTGAACCTCTATGGGTCAGTTCTGGCTGGTGTAGTTGGGTTATCAGAGTCAGGAAGGTAGCCTGGGCATGTTCTTATGGTAATGACTACCACCCTTCTCCTTCTGATGTTGCTGTCTCTGGGAAGATTTCTCTTGCCACTTTTTTTTTTTTTTTTTTTTTTTTTTGCAGTTTTTGGCTGGGGCTGGGTTTGAACCCACCACCTCCGGCATACGGGGCTGGTGCCCTACTCCCTTGAGCCACAGGCACCACCCTCTCTTGCCACTTCTTATTGTCTTGGCTTAGTCAGGAGTCTTCTGTCTTCTCTGCTTCTGGATCTATAGATAGAGTTTTTCTTTCTTTCTTTTTTTTTTTTCATGTAAAATGTCTTCATTTTGGAGTTGCCATGCTTTCCAATTTAGCTTTCAAGCTTTATTTTCTAGGGCTTTGCCAGGATGCACCCCAAGTCTCTCCCCTTAGACTGCCATGAACAGTTGTGCAGAATTTTTCTGCACCATGGCACCTGGCCAAGGGGGCTGAGGCTCAGCTGTGCTCCACTCACCAAGCTATGCATCCTGGGGCAGAACTGCGTCCGCCTAGAGGGGGCTCCTTGCCCTCCTTCCTGCCTACAGAGGTTCTGTGTGGATGAGAAGTGACCACATGGGGTTTGAGAGGCCACCAGTGGGGACCTGCCAGCCGTTAGCAAGCCATCAGCCTGCTGGGCCTGCCTTGCTCCGTGCCTCTTGGCCATGCCAGGCCGCAGGTGGTGAAGCCCCTCTGCTTGACTCTGAGGTTAGGGGTGCTGCTCTCTTTTCCCAGAAGCTCCCCCCTCCAGCCTCCTTGGCCTCCCTTCCTGGCTCTTTCAACCCCTCATCCACTGCTGCCTGTCACCCTGTGTCCTCCCTGATGCAGAAATTATTTTTATAAACTCCTCCTTGACTGAAGAGCCACTTTAAAGAATTTTAAACACCACCACTCCCTCCTAATAAGAGGGGGAAGAGATGCAGAGGCACTAAATTCTCTAGAGCTTTCCTGCAGCATTCTGATGTTGCTGTCTCTGGGAAGATTTCTCTTGCCACAACACACAACATATTGGCCGCAGAGCATCACTATTTCAGAACCATCCCCTTGAGCACTTTGTCTCCTTCCAGGATTTCCAAATGATACACTGTCAATACCCCAAAGTCAGGGGTGGGCACGCACACTGGAACATGAGGCTTGGCTCTGATTTTATTCAATATTTGGTGAGTGCCCACCATGGACCCACCTCTGAGCTGGCCCTAGGAAAGGAGAAAAACCATGCAGGATGAGGACAATGATCCTGCCTCAGGCCATCCTAGGTGAAGACCCGATGTCCTGATCCTCAGGAGGAATGTTGGCTCCATGAGGGGAGTCCTGTGTCTGGAACCCGTCAGGCACCCTAACACCCCAGAAGTATAGCCCTGCTACTCCCTACAGCAACCAGCCCACATCTACCTAGGTTAGCTTTGGTTTTCTGGATCTTACCCCTTGACTCTATTATTTGGATAGCAGCCTGTCTGGCTGCATCTACCTGATATCCATCCTCATCCTCTCTAGGGGCTGGGAGCTTTGCCTGCCAACTGTCTACAGTTCCTGCAGACACCCCAGACCCTAGCCTGCCAAGCTCCAAATGTCACTAGCCACCAATTCATCATATGGCAGCCTAGCTACCCACAGAGCCTCTACTTTTCCTCTCCTTGGGCATGGACAGTGGAACATCCAGATGCCCTGTCCCACCCCACGAGTTAACCTCTGTAGCTGGGTCCTGCCCTGTGCCTCCCTGCCTGTCTCAGCTCCCTTCTCCTCTGCACCAGCCCATCAAGTTCACCTCCTAAAGCGTCTTCTCGTCTTCCCCTCCCTCTCCATCCACGCCGAGCCTGACTCCAAGCTGCCAACACCTCTTGCTTAGATTGGGGGACAGCTCTAATGCACCCCCTGCTTCCAGCTGTGCCGTCCTGAATCCAGTTTTCACAATCAAGCCAGAGCACTCTTTCTAAGACCGGAGACTGATAGGCCCTCCCTAGCTGGAGCATTTGATGAATGTCTTTCCATAGCCTTCTTACCACTCATGACCAGCCCCGCTCTCCTCACACTTCTCTGCACGCTGGGCAAGACTGAGCATGCCCCATTCTCCCAAATTAGCAGTGTCTCTCTCCCCTCTGGGTTCAAATCCCAACACAGCCTGTTACTAGCAGTGCAACTTTGTCACTGGGGAGGTTAACACAAAACCTAACTGATCAGAAGAGACTCGGCATGTAGACTTAGAAACTGAAGATAATAAAAAATAGTGACGATTATGACAGTAATAAAGATACTTAGATTGTACAAGTTAATTAAATAAAATATTTATACTTTTGAAGCCTCCTTTTTTTATCTGTAGAATGGGTATGGTAGGGTTGGAATTAAATAATGCATGTGAAACCTTTATTATATATCCAGAAATGGCAAGTGTCTAATGCAAGTGAGCTGTTGTTTTCATTGTGCTGATCCAGCTACCTGGAATTCCAGTCTGGCTCCTACCACTGTCCACTACCTGGACCCTTCCCCGTCCCCACCTCCCTGGGTGACTCCATTCATCTTCTTAGACTTGTTCTTTTTTATTTTTTAGGATATAAAAGTATATATTTATTTTATATTAGAGAGAGGAAAGAGTGGGGGGAAGAGATGAGAATTGGAGAAGGGAGCAAAGAGCAGGGAGTGAGAGCAGGGAAGATGAGGGTGGGGAGAAAAGGTGGGAGAGAAGGGCCTGTATCCAAAAGGAAAGAAGAAGGAATGGCAGCCCCAAGTCTTACTCTACATGTCTCTTCCTCTAGGAAGTATTCCTGGACTTGCACCACTGTGTTAGGCACAACTTCGGTAGATCCGAGTCCTGTTATAGGATGGACCTGTCACGCCCAATCACCTTGGCAGATTATGGTCCCCTTCCCCTGCCAGTCTGAGAGCTCCTTGAGTGCAGGTTCTGCCCTTGACTGCCTTGATCATCTCATGCCCGGTGTAACCCCTGGCACTTAGCTTGTGAGCGGGAAACATGGTGTGGGAACTACTGAAGGCCTGGAAGCCTCCACATTCCAGGGAAAGAATGGTCCTGCTCTTCTGGGCAGAACCAGCCCTGTCCTTGAAGACGTCTTCATTCAGACGGGAAAGCAAGAATAATAAGCATCAAACAACGGTGAATGGTACAAGATGGTGCATGAGCGCGTTACAGAGTGAGCAGGACGAACAATCAGTGTGCCGAATGCTCAGAGAAGGGAGCCATCACCGTTGGCATATTGGATATTGTTTGAAATAAGTGGGCCATCGACTAAGACATGGAAATTGCTTTTGTCATAGAGAAAGTTCCATTGCAATGGTACTTGCATTAACAGGATTTGACTTGTAATACTGACCACTTATAGGATCTTTGTGATTCCCAAGCACTTATCATACATTCATGAAATGTACAGTGTAAAAAAATATTCCAATTGTTAGGAGATTGGCAGCTTGAATTTCCTGCAGCCGGTATTCAACTACTCCCTGATCATAACCCTCCAACTGTGGCCTGGGATTTCTCCTTCACAGACCCATGGAGGTGGCCGTGAGCCTCTGGTCAGGAAGAACAGGGCCTCCTGAGACTTAGGTGGGTCCACCTGACCCATAGCAAGAACTCTTAGCTTTTCTGAGGTTGGAAGACACTGGTGTATCTCAATGCAGACTCGGAAGAGAGGAAGCATTTACTGCCTAAGAGCTTCTCCTGGGCTTGCTGGGGACAGCAGCAAAGTTCAAAGCAACGCTGCTTCTATCTCTTCCCTGCTACAGGAAGGGAACCAGATGGGCACATTTCAATAATCCTCTGCTGGGGACTTTGGGGACACCCACATGTAACCAATTCCTACTCCAGATTATCTGTCCTGGTGCCAAAGGGCACCCAGATCCCACATGTACCATCTCCATGGGGCTTCCTTGCTGTGTGCTGTGGCTCAGCAGCTGGAGCTGTGCGTCACAGTGCAGGGCTCAGCCCTACCCCTGGCCAGAGAGGGCAGCCCCTCCTCCCCCCTATCCACCATCTTCTGCCCCAGCACACAACACCACTGCACACGTCACAGGTACCATCTAAGTGTTAGCCCTCATTGTCATCATAATCATCTTCAAAATCCAGATCTAAATTCAGCTCTTAGGTTTCTGATTAACCTTGCCTAATAATAACGGGCTGTTCTTATTTGGCAATTTCTGTTTACAAAGCATTTTTCCATTTATTCTTAGTGTAGCCTCATAGCACATCCAGGGAGGTGACTGACTGGGATAGGGAGTGTCATTCTCATTTTCTGATGGTGAAGAGAATTTTTGCAAGGACCAGTGCGTTGGCCCAAGGTACACAGGGCTGGGCCAGTTGCCTGTGCTGATCCCAGACCCAGGGAGTGGCGCAGATGATGTACACTCACTTTTTAGGCCACGATTCACAGTAAGACAGGAATTTTTTCGCAGGGCCCAATATACCATTCCCTCCGCAAAAATAGGGCAACTTCCTACATGCAACGTGTGCTGCCCTCTCCCCTTCTCTGCCCTCTTCTCTCCTCACTACTGGGGCATAACTTCCTTTTTTATTCCATATCTAGGGCTCTTCCTCCTGTCCTCCCACCCCCCAGGTCTGCTTCTCACCTGGTGTTTTTTTCTCCTCACCCACTTCCTCAACCTGGCGTCGCTACTTTGCACTTGCCTGTGTGTGGCTTTGTAAGCATCTTCAAGGCTGCTGTGTGTCACCCCAGTATAAGTTATAAAGCAGATGAGGTTGGTGATAATTCTCCCACCCCCTCTGCAGCCTCTTAATGCCTAATACAGGGCGAGCCCACTGGCTGGGCTGCGCGTCCTGCTCTGGTTGACTGCAGGGACTCCTCCCTGGCCTCTCTTTGCTTCTGGTCACGCTTGGCCCTCAGATCAGCCCTGCCCCTCTGGCTGTCCTCCAGGGCTCTTAGAACAACCTTGACTAGACTCCTGATAGCTGTGTATCTCACTGTGATTAATATAGGCCCCATTCAAATCCTGGAACCTGACACCTGCAGGTGCCAAACGTTTATCGGGCAGAAGGCATTGGAAACGCAGCATCTAGAGATAGTGGGACTCCAGCTTGGACAGAGAAGGAGAGGGCGAACGTGGCAGGAGGCAGGTGGAGGGGACAGGGAGGCTGGGCTGGCAGCTCAGCACCAGGGTGCACATCTGGGCAAGGCAGATGGTGGGCGCTGTGCAGGGCACTCCCAGGGCAGCGCTGGGTGCTCTCAGGGTAGTGCCCAAGGAAACACATGCCTCCTGCTTGGTGACTCTGCCCAGAAGTCACAGGACTCTCATCTGGGCAGACCTTCCTGGAGTCCTCTTACAGAACCTTGCCTCACCTTCATCACAACCTGGTGAGGGAGGTAAATGGTACCCTCTTTGTCCAGTCAGGGAAACTGAGGCTGTTCAGTCAGGTCAAAAAAGGAGTAAAGACCAGAGGTCCAGGGCCTTGCCCCCACCCCCATGTCTGCTTAGCAGGTGTCCTCAAACTTTTTAAACAGGGGGCCAATTCGCCAGACTATAGTTTTAAAAAAAAAAAATATGAACAAATTCCTATGCACACTGCACATATCCTATTTTGAAGTAAAAAAACAAAACGGGAACAAATACAATCATACCGCCTCATATGGCCCGTGGGCCGCAGTTTGAGGATTCTTAGAGGATGGCTTCTTAACCTGCGGAGATGGAAATAATTCTGGTGGCCGTGTCCCACCCCACACATTTTGCTTTAATTAGTCTGAGTGTGATGTGGGCCCAGCCCAGTCATGGGTAAGCATCAGTAATGCAAAGCCAAGTTAAGAATGACTGGTTTAGATATTATTTGAAGTGTGTGTGTGTATAAAAGTCTTTCTGGGCTGACATTGGCAGAGGGGTAGGAAGGGGAGCCCAGGATGGGATCAGATGGTTCTGGGGTCATGCCACCAGAGGTCGTCACCTGGAGACCTGCACAGCCACACTCCCACACTGTCTTTGGAACGCCATTCCTGTTTCCAGTACCTCAGTCGTGTCACAGTGAGTCACAGGGTCACAACCTGTGCAGGAGAAATAGTGCCTCAGATGGCAAGCGTCCTTATTAGCATCTTAGCGCCCTTCTTCCAGGAAACTTACAAAGAAGTAAGTTCTGTGAGGTCAGAGAACCTGTCTAGATTGGTCATCATTAGCCTTGGGAGACTGACATGTAAATGTCAGGGGGATACTGAGTGAATGAAACCCAGCAGCTGAAGAACAAGTTCAGCCCTGTTTTATAGACAAGGAAATGGATCTGGAGAGGAGAGAGGAATGATGGTAACAATAGTTAGCATTTATGGAGTAATTCACATGGGCAGGCGCAGCGTGAGGGCTACACCTATGTCAACTCCTTTCATCTTTAAGCACAGGTATCATTAGCTCCCGTTTTATAGATGAGAAAACTGAGGCTCAGAGGAGTTAAATTTTTGCCAGGTTACACAGAAAGCAAGTGAACAGCCTCCACTGTCCCATACTGTCCTAGAGCCGGAGCAAGCAGAGAGCTGCGGCTACCCTCCTACCCTCAGGTCCATGGGCTTCAGGATAAGTTCACTCTCTCAGTTCTCTGCTCTTTGCCGGCTTTTGGATGATTAATGAATTTCAAAGCAAATCATGTAGGGATCGAGGCGGACCTCTCATTTCTACAAACTATAATCTCGGAGAAACAGTGGAGAATGGTCTTCTGGGAAGTGGCGGAGAATGGTCTTCTGGGAAGCGGCCACCTGGACTGGGAGAGTTAGGGGAAGTCTATTACCGAGAAGAGCCCGCAGGTGGCCTCAGGGGACAGGCTGCCTCTGACCTCAGCGTCCTTTTTCATCTTTAATTCCTAATGACTCAGGGACTCAGCGTAAACCTTATTCCTCATGCAGTGCCCTGAGTCGTAGCGGAGCTGAACTTTTGTTAAAGAGCAACAAGGTGTTCAATCACAGCCCTGGTGACGAGGCAGGCATGGGACCCAGCCCTCTCTTGACCCCTTGGAGCCTCAGCTGACCTGGCCCAGGTGCCCGAGGAGGCACTGACCAACAAGCAGATGGCCCCTGCCCTGGAAAACTATGCTGTTCTTCATTCCCTGCTCGTTCTCAGGTACCTGCTTTCTCAGAGGCACTGACTCACTTCTTGTAGGTCAAAGGCTAATGGATCCAGACAGAGTGGGACTCAAATGTATTTCAGAAGCCAGATGGGGAAGGCAATTGGGCTGGATTCAGCATTGTGTGGAGGGAGTTGTGACTGTGGAACTTCTACAGTCTGGGACCCCAGGGGGCTGACTAGCCAAGCTGCAAAGTTGGGCCCACAATGTGGCCCTGGGCCTGCTGACCCAAGCAGGAGAGTTCCCGGACTTGAGTTCAAAGCTGGTCATACCTGAGTCACCTTGGGGATGTAACCTAGCATCTCTGAACCTCAGTTTAATTATCTATAAAGTGGATGTGATAGTAACTACCTCATCTAATTAACATGGGAGCCACATAGCACTATGTATGTGACAGCACTTTGCCAAGTGAAAAATACTACACAATTGTTAGTTAGGTCTTGTACTTTGAAAAAGCCTCCCTGATTAAAATTTTAAAAAAAGTCCTGGAGCTTGGGGCGAGCCTGTTCTGGCAGTGGGGTTCCTCCTTTGCTTTTTTTTGCCTTGCCCCTTGTCCCCTGTGAGTGTTCAGGCAGGACAGGGACTCCGCAGAGCTGTGCTTGGGGCCCTCAGGTTATTCAGGCCTCCCTGCAACCTTGAGTCATGACCTTGCTGCACAAGAGACAAATGCCATCCCAGAGGCCCTGGGAGGGAGGAGGGCCCTGAGCAGGGAGCTGTGGGGTCCCGACACCAGATTGCCCATGTCCTGCTCCAACAGAGGCCATAACCAGAGCCTTAGCACCCTGGTTGACTCTGTGGGCCCAGAGAACAGGCCATCCCTGGCCACACATGGCCTGGAACCTGTGTGTCTTTTCTGAATAAATATTGGTCATGAGATTTCACCAGGGCCATTGGCCTTTGAGGGGTCTTGGCATGTGTGATTGGATTTCTGATGGACAAGTGGTCAAGGACAGACATCTGTGGATGCAGGAGATGGGCAGGGGCATTAGCTGACTCAAGGAACTTGCTGTCTGCTGCCTTATTCCCGGGTACCAGCTACATGCCTGGTCCCCAGCAGGGCTCTCAGAGCCAAGAATGTGCAGACAGGGGCCCAATCCTGGGCCCTCCCGGCTGTGTCTCCATTTGTAAGTGACCCCCTTTGCAGCTGCTGCTGAGGAGCACTGGGAAAGACGCAAGTACGATGTGAGACGCCAAGTTATGAATGACTCCAGAGGCTGTAATTAGCTGGTTCTCGGCTGCTGTATTTTTAGACACAAATATTGTCACCCGACGCTTCACAGCCACCCAGAAGCCTGCTCCTCTCAGGAGTCCCCTCTTCCTTGGCAGGCAGAAACCTCCCCTTCTCAGGTAGAGCTAGGATTCTGGGACCACTTGTGTCTTGGAGCAGGTGTTTCCCCCATTAGCACTGAGACCCTTGTGGGCCTGGGACCTGGGTACTGGCCTTCATACCTGTCCCTCACCAGGCTCACGTGGCGACTGGAGACTCCTGAAATTTAGAAACAGCCCAGATGGTCTCCTTTCTCCTGTGCTTTTATGCCTATTATAAGAGCAAACCAAGGAAGAACCCACCGAGCAGGCTAAGTATTCATTTCTCACGTGCAGAGTGGCATTTCATGAGGCAGAGAAGCAGAGAGTCTTAATGATCATGGACTCTGGAGCCTAATTTTGAAGGCAGAAAAAATAAGGCTTAGAGATAGTGCTGATGTGTCTAAGGCCATGCAGATATGAGCGGAGAAATCAGGAAACAAACTCAGGGCTCTTGCTAAGGGCCAGTCCTCCTGGCTCTATGGACTGGAGCAGTCACATCAACACACCAGGTTCAGGACATTCTTGAGCTTCTTTGGGTCTAGAGAGATGCCCAGATTCCTAGAGATTTATGCAAATGTTCTGGTTTTCTACTGTTACAGAATGTCTCCCCCCAGAAAACAACCATTTAGTGCCTTAAAACAATGGTTGATTATCTTTTGCAGTTGTGTGTGCTGATTAGGCTCAGCTAGACAGTTTTTACTGGAATCTTCATGTGGTTATAGTCACGTGGAAGCCACCTCTAAGACGGCTTCTTTGTTCACATGTCTGCTAGGATGGCAGGGACAACTGAGCACTGGCTGGGCTTCTCCCTCACTCCACGCAGGCTCCCTGCAGAGCTAGTTGGGCTTCCTCATAGCATGGCGGTCGTGGGATGGTCAGACTACTTACAAGGTGCCCAGCTTCCCCCAGAGTGAATCTTCCAAGAGGCACCAAAAGAATCTACAAGAAAGCTTGTAACTTAGCTTCAGAAGTCACACAGCATCACTTCCACCACGATCTACCATCCAAAGCCAATTATGAAGCTAGCTCAGCTTCCCAGGAAGGGGTCATACAAAGGTACTGGGAGGTGTCTTTGGAAGAAACTGGCTACCACTATAAGAAATACACAGCTTAGAATAAATAAAAAGAAGTCTTTTGTCTCACTGTGTCAACAGTGTTCTAGACAACTTGGCTCTCCAAATCAATGCTTTGCCCAGTGCTCCTTCCTACCCCGACTCTGTCTCTCTCTTTCTGCCGCCCTCTGTCACCTTGTTTGGTTGTGTGGAAAGAGAACAAACTTGGAGATGAAGTGACTACACATTTGAATCTTGGTGTCCTTTTTTACTAGCTGTGTGAGCCTGAATAATCCAGCTGCAGTTTTTTCATCTTAAAAATGGAAAAAAATCATCTTAGTAACCATCTTAGGATAAAGCTTTGAGATGATGGATGAGGTGCTCACACATGGGTCCCCTCCAGCACAGAGAAATCCGTCTCAGTGTCCCCACCCCCGACTAGTGCAGCTTGGAGAACCCAGGACCTGCAGGTGGCAAAGTCACAAAGAGGTCACCCAGACATATCTACAGCTCTCTCCTGATTAGCATCCAACAGCTATGCCTCCACACCTGCTACTGCGCACTCTCACTATGAATGGTAGTGTGAGGGAAAGGGGGAAGCTCAGTCCCTCAGTCCCATGTTTTCCCCATTGACTGTCAAACCCCTGGTTTGACTGATTTCAACCCCTCTAAAGTGTCAAGCTATCTGAGAACTGTATTAGACCCAGCTTGAGTAAATCTCATTTATTTTAAAACCACTGCCTGGTTTCCTTTCACTCAAAGGGATCTGAACTTGTCAGAAAACCTGGTTTGAATCCTGGCTCTCTTCATGGCTAGCCACGTGACCCTGGCCATGTCTTTGAGTTGGTCTATATTTGAAAGGTAGGGATATGAATAGTTCTTTATTTCAGATAAAATAGGTTCATGCGTTTTTAAACTTAATTTTTATTTTCAATTGGCAAATGGTAATTGTATGTATTTGTGAGAGAATGTATTTGGGAAGGCCGTGCGGACTGCTGAGTATTATATGAACGCAAAGGAATTTTACTACTGAAACGACTGGCCCAATATGGACAGAGAGGGGAGGAGAAAGACAGGAGGGAGAAGTCCCTACAATAACCCTGTAAGATTGGTTACTAAGATTATTTCTATTTTACAGATGAAAAAACTGAGCCACAAAGGCATGACGCAATGTCCTGAAGTTTGCACAGCTGTGGGCAGTGCTAGGATTTAAACGCAGTCAGCTGAAGCAGAGTTCCTTCTGCTTGCACTGGGCATCCATCCTGTCTGTGCCATGCACTGTGTTGGCCCTTGAGATAAAAGATGAGGAAGAACCAGCCTTGTTCCTGGGCAGCTTTCCATCTGGGATGAAGGCGACTCGAGCTGGAACGCATGTTTTTGATTTGCTATTAGAGAACTTCTGGCCTCCAGGTGAGTTCTCTTGGTAGTGACCCACTGAAACGAGAAGTCATCAATAAAGAAAAATAGCCATTACAGATTTGACCAGAGCATAACATTTTAAAGTGTATCCATCCACAAAATTACATTTTGGGGAAGACGGTCTGTGTTCACTAAACATCTGAGAATTGAAGGGGAAAAAAAGCTACCCATGGCATGGAAGAAAAATAATATAAATATGTTTGTAGTGCTTTATGGTTTAAAAAATGACTTCATCAATTCTCACCGAGTTTCATATTAAACAGGGGAAAGAGGGCGAAGCCATCTCTGCAGAGCCCTGTTTGTGTGTGCTGTGGTTGGGCACTTCCCCTCTACTGTCTCTCCACCTTCCAGGGGTTACCCACTTTCTAGGGTCCTGGTCTGCACCTGGAGCTGTCACTTTGTTCCCCTTTGACACTTACTGCCTGTTACACCTGCTGTCTTCAGCCAGCAGAGGACAAATCATGTTTTGTATATTTCAACCTTCCTGCTTAGACTGTCAACAGGAACAGTGGGAATGAGGTGTGGCCTCCTGCAGGCGTGATGGTGTATGTGGATCGAGCCCCCGCTGTTTGCCCAGCACCATGCTATGTGCTGGGTATCTGTGACTTCATTAGATCCACAATAAGTGCTACTGTTATTCCAATTTTCAGAAGTGGCAATAGAGGTTGCAGAACTTAAATCACCTGCCCAGCCAAGTCATGGCGACACCCAGATACAAATCTGATCTGCCTGACTCCACAGCCCACATCCTTTAACCATGATGTTACATCATCTCTACTCATTTCAACTCTACACAGAAGGAGGCAGAACACAACTATTGTTGAAAGCACCAGAACCTCTGTCTGGGGGCACCTATGGTATGGAGTAACTTCATTAATTCCTTCACTCATTTTTCCATGTATTGGTTAATAAATGCACCTTTTGATTCAGATGACATGTAATGAGTCATCTAAAGGCTTATTTCTGCACAGTGGCTGAAAGTGTGGGCTTTGGGGGTTACATCATGAGGGTTCAAATCCCAACTCTACCACTTACCGGCTGTGGGACTTTGGGCAAGTTTGGGATGTGGCTTTCCCCTGGCTAAGCTTGGGCTTTCTCTCTATGACTCAACTGTCCTTCCTGGCTCCACGGTGTTCTGTCTGCGTGCCATATTTTGCAGCAGAAGCCAGTAAAGCAAAACCATTACTGAGACCCCCAACCTGTCCACCAGAGTTTCTTTTTTATATGCAAGGAAATCCAACGGCCATGTCCAGGTAGCTCTTGTGGGTGTGTCCTACATCTCTCCTGCATGGTCCCCAGTCAGGGAGAGGTCCAGGGGCACTGACAGCTGGAAGTGGGGGATGCCTGCTTCAGGTGTGGGTGCTGAAGATGGAGCCTTTGAGGGGCCAAGGGCTGCAAGTTCAGGTGCAGCGTGAGTGACAATATAGCATGGACAATGGGAAGAACCCACTCCGGGTGAATGGCCCTCCAGGCATGGCGAGCAGGACCTGGGCCACCATCTCAGGGTGGCCCTCTGCTTCCTTCACATTCCCTGTCCCCAGCACAGCACCCGGCATGGAGTACGTGCTCAGTAAATCTAGTGAAGCCATGAAGGAGCAAATGCCAGACTCCCAAGGCCTTTCCACTTGGGGTGTGGCGAGCGTAAGGGGTGGTGGTAGAGACAAGGGGCAGTGGGGTTGGAGGAGACTGACTGCGCATCCTGCCTGGGTCGGGAGGGTGTGAGAAGTAGCTGAGCTGCCATCATCCGGCTGCCTGTTCAGAAGTAGCTGAGCTCCCATCATCCGGCTACCTGTTCATAAGAAGCAGAGCAGCAATTCCGAGAGGCCTGCAAGAGTTGGGGACACAGCTCCAGTGTCCAGCACAGCAAGGACAGCTGGGGTGGGAGAACTGCCAGGCTGCCTGCCAAAGAAAACCGACCTTCTGGCTAGCCAGGCTCCTGGGCAGAGGTTGCAGACCCTGGGATAGACGGCAGCCTAAAAGATGCAAATATATGCAAATGATGGTACAACCGTGGCCAGGGTTCCCAGAGAAAGGATACCAATGTCTGCCACTGAAGAGCTGGCCTCTGGAAGCAAGGATTCCAGTCATTACATCCCCATCCTATGGCAAACACTCCCCAAATTCTGGAAAATCATGCTGGATTTTGGTCTCCCTTTAGGCTGCCTGGAGACAGAAGAAAAAAACAACAATTGAACTGTAAATACTCTGTATTGTTTTATCTTTGCCAGTATGGGCTGGGGTGAGACTGTGACCCCCCATCTGGATCTGAGGTGTCAGCTCTGGGCCTTTCCCTAAGGATGGGTGGGAGTTGGGGGCTTGGAGGTCCTGGAACTCTGAGGGAGGAGGACATGGAGCTGAGGCAGCTCCAGGCAGGTATCTCCCAGGCAGGAGAAGGCCAGGCAGTTGGAGTTCCTTGGCCACAGGAGGTCATGTTTGGCCTCCATGCTGAAGCTCAAGTGGATGTGGACGAGGTCAGAGCAAGGACCCTGCGGTGCCAGGGACCACAAAGGAGGAGGAAAAATGTTTGTAGTTAAGTGTGTCTGAGCAGAGGACAGAGACCTCTGATGGTGCAGGAAGAGCCAGAGCAAGGGAGGGTGTGGACAGGGCTGGGGCAGGGTTCCCTCGCATGCACTTAAACCCTCATTCATTCATTCCATGAAGGGTCTCACTGTGACAGGCTCTGGAATTGCTGCCAGGGAGGCAGCAGCAAATAGGACACAGCTCCTCATCTTGAGAACATGAAGTCTGGTGGGGAGAATGGATGTTAGGGAAATAGTTTCAAGTTTACTGAGTAACTTAAAGTCAGGATAACATGGTAGGTCCAATCTAGTCTGAGTAACAAAAAAGGCTTCCTGGAGGATCTGATGCTTAAGGTAATGGGTAGCAGTAGAGTGAAGAGGTCATTCCAGACAGCAGGAGTAATAAGTGCAAAGGCCCTGTGGTAGGAGAAGAGAGAAGGCACCTTAGAGGCTGGACAAAGACCTGTGTGGCATGATCCGGAAAGAGCTTGCAGGATGAGGGTCAAGAGTGGTCAGAGCACACTGTCGGCCATGTTTAGGACTTTGGACTTGATCCTGAAGGCAATGGGAAGCCAGTCTAGATTTTTAATCAAGAGGGTGGCATGATCAGATTTATTCTTTCAAGATATCCCTATTGCTGCTGGAGAATGGATTCAGGAAGGGAGAGGTACAAAACTCATGCCCTGAATGGCCTGTGTGATGCTGGTGTGATCATTGTGGGATGTGAAATGCTGAAGGCAAGAGAAAGGGAAAGAACTTGAATCTTTGGAATGACGTCTGGAGAAAAATTTCTTCCTGGTCTCCTTGGTAGTGACATAAAAAAATTAGACATGGTGGTGGGTGCGAGATTCGCAGCGGTGTTGGAAAGCCAACTTGGTGTGAAGGGCTAGCTAGGTTTGAGAGGGTGCAGTCATACAAGGGGGCACGGGAGACCCCAATAAAAATATATTAGACATGGTCCCCACCCAGAGGACAAACTGTCCTCTTCTTGTCCTCTTTGCTTCTGTTCACCAGGGAAGGATGTGGGACATCCCTGTCTGGTCTCTTGCTCTATTTCTTGCCATTCAAAGGACCTTGTCCCTTCCCCTGGTTCCTGCCAGTTCTCACCCCAACAGCTGCACCACACCAACCGCACCTCTGACACACACCTATGGCAGAAACCACCACTGCCAAGGGCCCACCCTGGTGCCACACATACCCCATGCCAAGAAAGGCTCTAGGGGCAGCAGGACCAGCTCTGGGTGGCCTCTATTTGCTATGGTCATTGTATTATGAGACTGACAGTTGTCCTTCCAGGGTTCCCTGCTGTTCCACCTTCCCCCTGCTGTGAGGGTTGGTATTATACTCTAACAAGCAAACACTGCAGAGGGACAAGATTGTCTTTCAAAGAAGTGGTCCCTGGGCAGTAATATCTTATTGTATAGTTATAGACAACACGGATAAGAGTGTATCCAGGCCATAAAAGAAACAGGCAGCATGTGACATTTAATTCAAGATTAAAAGAAATTGTCAATTGGAACTGATTGTGCTCATCCAGATGTCACCAGAAACAGCTGTATGCCATCTGCCAGGATGGGTATCACCAGCTGGAGCGCTGTGCTCAGGACTCTGGCTTTACTTTGCTCCAGAACAGGAAGGCAGAGCTGAGGTTGGAGGCCACGTGGAGTGACAGAGGAATGACGAAGGCGGCAGTGGGAAGCTGAGAGAAGGAGCAGGAGGCTGCACTCCCCCACCCCATTTCCCCGTTGTGTTTATGCTAACAAAGGCGAGTAATGAATTACTGATAAGTGGCCTCTCTTAAAGGGAAATTATTCAAGAGAGCAGGTGAGATTCTGCAGTAATTCATCTTTCCCAGCTCTGTGGAGCAAGCTGGGAGATGGGGAAAGGTAAGGCAGATGATTCATGGCCCAAGCCGTTCATCCGTCACTCGGGGTGTCCTCGGCAATCGGGGGGCAGGATTGATGGGTCCTGGTCTCAGGTTAGCAGTATGGTGGGAATCTGCCAGCTCCATCTCATTAGCCAGGCCAACAAGGCTGAGAGTCACCAATCACCATCCCTGTGCCTGGCCCCAGTGTGAGGCCCAGCACCAGTTGGGATTGGGTGGGGGTGGGCAGGAAATGCCCTCCTGGACTGCAGTCAGATTCTGGAGAGGAGGAATTCCTGCCTCAGTCTACAGGGGGCATCTCACTGGGGGCTAGGGCCGTGAATGCTAGGGTAAGCCTTCTAAAAGTAGGGAAAAGAGTGCTACCCTAGGAGTTAGGACACAGCTAGGACACCTGATTCTTCACCCAGTCCTGCCCCTTTGCCCTCCTGGCCCAGTTTCTGAAGCTCAAAAGTCAAAACCTGCTGGGCATCTGTGGGCATGATTCAGAAATGTCTTTTTCGATCTGCATAGTATTGGCCCACCTTCGGCCCATATCATGTTTTAAATCTTTGTTGCTAACTTTAAAAAGAAAACTCAGTAAACTAGCTTTCTTAGGAAGAAAAAAGAGCGAGATTTAGGGATTACCTGGGGCTGAGTGCAGCTGCTCCCATTGAATGGAGTGTTCTTTCCTGCAAGCTGCCAAGTCCTCCAGGCCATCATCGCTCTGTCAAACCCTTATTTGCATCCCCTTAGGTCCTCTCAGCTTCATCTGTCTTTGGCCTCAAGAGCTTCTGCTGCTGCCAGCTCTTGGTGGGTCCCCACCGACCTCATGCAGGTCCAGCACACAGTGCCCTACTTCAGGCCAGCATGTGCATTGGGGGGCCATTGCCCCTTAGCCCTGGGCTTCCTTTCTGAGGTATAGACCCGCAGAAACCCCCTCAACACCCACACGTGCACAACCTGAAAGTGCTGGGGTGTAAATGCCCAACTTGACAAAACTTTGATCAATAGAAACTAGAAGCTAATTCTTCTGTCTCCCTCCCAGCAGAAGCTCCCAAGAGAGACAGCTTCTTGAAATGATCTTGCAAGATTGGCCACAGCCAGCTTGGTAACGTGTTCTCATAGTGGCCCTCAGGGACCTCTTTGCCTCACTCTCCTCCCTAGAATTATGCTCCCAATTAAGTGGTAGCACACAGGCCTTTGTCTCAGCCTCTGCTTTTTGGGAAACTTGGGAGAAGAAAATTGGTGTCAAGAGTAGCTCCAGAAAGCAGCCCTCACGATGGGATTTTGGAGTTGGATTACTCCCTGGGATCCAGCACTAAGAACCCCATCACTGGTGGTAAGTTGGGTAGTAATAGCCCTGGCCTTCAGTGGCATCAGAATTATTAAGGCTGTCACCTGTAGAATGCTGGGGAGAGGTGCAGGTAGAAGGCAAAGTATTGGGATATGCTGTGGTTGTGGGACTTGAACATGGCACTGGGTTGGATAGGAAAGGGAGGTAGGGGACAGAAAGCTGTATGGAGAGACTTTGTTAACATGAAAACACTCAACCTTGACATAGGATTGAGCATTAGGACCTAGAACTGGCGCTAACAGTGTGGTGGGATGGCTTCTCAGAGCTTGGCCATGACAATGGGTTAGAGCGAAGGTGCAGAAATTCTAGAACTTCCTCAGCATCATATTGAAGAAGGGCTCAGAAAGCTCAAGGAGATAGGAATTTCAGAATGAATTTTCTATATAGGACCTGGGGAACTTACCAGTCAGCTATTGTTAAGGATTGAATTGTGTTCTCCAAAAAGATAAACTGAAACCCCAACTCCAGTATCTGAGAATGTAACCTTATATAGAAAGTCTTTGGTGATCTAATCAAGTTAAGATGAAGTCAATAGGGTGGGCCTTAATTTAATACGACTGGTGTCTTTCTAGGGAGAAGAGAGAACACACAGAAGGAGGGTGGCCGTGTGAAGATGACAGAGGTGCCCCAGGCCAGAAACTGGAAGAAGCAAAGACTCATCCTCCACCAGAGTCTTCAGAGGGGGTATAGCCCTAACAACACCTTGGTTTTGGGCTTTGGGCCTCCAGAAATTTTAGAAAATAATTTTCTGTTATTTTAAGCTGCCTCATTTGTAGAACTTTTGTTATAGCAGCCCCAAGAAACTAATACAACTACTTTCTCCAAGAGTCACCAGAGGACCCCATGATTAAGGAATAGGGGTGTCTTGGTTGGCAGTGGGGGGCACAGGCATTTCTGAGAAGTTCTGACATGGCTGTCCTCAGTTGGCTGGGCTGATGGTGGAAGTGGGCTCCCTGGGATGGACGGGCTAGACGGGCAGGCGGGGACTCTGGGAGAGCAGAGACCAGGTGGCAGTAAGGCTAGAGTAGCAACCAGGGCGCCCTAACCTGCAGGGATATTTGACAAAGGCTGATCAGCCATGGTGTGAGAAGGATGGACAGCTGGGAGGGAGTTGCTTAACTTGCATAATTAAAAAAAAGTCAAGAAATAGTAAGCAGAAGGATGACATCAGACCCCTACCTGGTTTCCAGATCTAAGTTATAGACTCGTATGTGTTGACAGAAGATGAGTGTCCCCCTGAGGAAGGAACTTACAATTCCATCTACAATTATATATGATAAATAGTCCTGCAATCCTCAGCCATTAGCTAGAGTAACTGTGTAGAGGAAAGGGAAATACCCACATTTCTAAGGACCATTAGATACCAGATCTGACCTAACACCAACAATAAGGACTCAAGTAGTCAGGGGACTTTGGATCCAGTGGACTTGCGGACCACCCCTGTGGTTATTACCCCAGTCCCCATGAGTGTAATTTGGGTGGATACCCTAAAGGAGCCAGCAGGACCCTCCAATTTGGTTTCACAACCCATGAATAAAAACATAGACTTGGTGCTGCCTACCTTATTCTCTTTCGGCTCCCCACTCTGGACCTGCTAAAACCAAACTGATCATGAGAAATGACCATGGACTTGCATAAACTAGACCTGGTGGCAATCCTGATTGCAGCTTCTGTGCCAGGAGTGGTAATTTTACCAGAGTAGGTCAAATATCCTCTGGCATTTGTAGGAGGCTATTGATCAAGGAAATGCCTTCTTCCCCTTCTGTAGGAAGGATCAAAAGCAGTTCATCTTCATGTGGTGGGGACACGTTGGTTGTCTTTCCCCAGGGCTGTTCTAATTCTTTTGGCTCTGTCAGGGTGTAGCCCAAAGAGACCTCAATCATCTTGAATTCTACAGAACATGACACTGGTTCACTATATTGATGACAGTATACCCAGTGAGCACAAAATGGAAAACTTAGATGTTCTATTAAGACATCATGAATGAGAGGTGGGAGATAACCACACAGAAATCTAACAGCATGACACACCGGTGATGTTTTTAGGGGGTCTAGTGGTCTGGTGCTTTCTAGAACATGCCCTTCAAGGTCAAAGAGAAATCGTGCATTATATACTTCCCACTAAGAAAGAGGCACAGTGCTTAATAGGCCTCTTTGGATTTTTGAGGCACTATGTATATAGCACATTTGGGTATATACAGGCCTGACTCATTTTTGGGTAACTAGAAAAGCAACCAGTTTTGAGTGGGGCCCAAAGTAAAAGAGGGCTCTGATGCTAGATTCTCCAATGCCAGGACTGTGCCCCAGCAAACTAGAGGATCTAGAAATATGTGTGGTAGTAATGATGCTGTGAGGGGTCTTTGGCAGAGCCTCAGTAGGAGAGCTGCAGAGCAAAGCCCTAGAACTCTGGAACCAGGTCATGCCTTCTGGAGCACCAATGCTGCACTCCAGGGCCCTGGTAGAAAGGGAGTCCTTGTAACAACAAGTGACTGTAAGACCTGAGCTTCTTCTTATCAGATCCACT
The DNA here is from genome assembly GCA_963574355.1 of Loris lydekkerianus. Classification (NCBI taxonomy): domain Eukaryota; kingdom Metazoa; phylum Chordata; class Mammalia; order Primates; family Lorisidae; genus Loris; species Loris lydekkerianus. Next base: position 54,392 of record CAUYPK010041266.1, read on the forward strand.
GAGTCACAGACTCAAGAGGACAGAAGCCATAATATGGTGGAAATAGAATGTTCATGAAGACGTCCAAGCAGGGCCAAAAGGCAACAATAAATGAACAGATGAACAGAGCCCCATGCCACTGAGCTCTACGACACCAACCCTGCTCCCTCAGCTCATAGCTAGAACTCAGAGACAGGAAAAGGAACTTGAACCTGGACCACAACCAGGTGAAGACAATGGCTAAACATTCCAAGTGGGTCTCAGGTATCATATGTTGTCTAAACCCCACAGTGGTCACCACATCACCTTCCTGGTCCTTGTGGAGTCTGAGTCTGGGGTCCTGTATGAGACAAACTTTTACATCCCCTACTCAGACAATCTTATAGGTTTGTTTCTAAAAATCATGAGTACAGACTTTGTCACAAATTCCTTGGCCAAATGCTTCTGTTCCCTGGTTGCTGTCTCCTGCTTTGGAGTGCTAAAGGATGAGGTCCTGGGATTTCAGTTTGTCTTGAATTGCATTTTTAGGGAAATCCCTATAGGGATTTCCAGAATTAATCTGTCCCCAGATGGAAAGCTCCTTCACACCTAGAAATCATCCGAGAAAAGAAGGGGCCAAAAGGAAACAGATGGCAGAGGGGAGACTTAGAGAGGAGTTGAGGGAGGTGGCGTGGTTAAAGAGCCTGTGTCACCAAGAACTTGGATGAGCTCTAGGAAACCTGCTTTTGAGCATAAAAGCCAGCCCTCTAGATTGTTCCTGCAATCTCTGCATGGGGCTGAAATCAAGACTCTGTAAACCAGCCTACGTGTTTGGAAGCCCTTCAGGGAGAAAGGGAGGCCACCGCCTCCTTCAGGGAGAGGTTATCAGGCGTCCTCAAACTTTTAAAACAGGGGGCCAATTCACTGTCCCTCAGACCGTTGGAGGGTTGGACTATAGTTTTAAAAAAATAAACTATGAACAAAGTCCTATGCACACTGCACATATCTTATTTTGAAGTAAAAAACAAACCGGGAACAAATACAATTCACACCGCTTCATGTGGCCCGCGGGCCGCAGTTTGAGGACACCTGGGGTTAGATCATGGGGCCAGCAGCCGTCATTGACGCTTAGCCCAAATTAGGCATTGGATCAGCACTTGCTTTCTCTCTACTCTCTTTAAGATACTGGTAATATCCTGGGGATGTGGAAGGGAGCGTGGAAACACTGATTTGGACGTGATTTCTGCTAAACTTGAATTTTCAGTGTATTTATAGGCAGCAAAACCAAAACAAGGCAATCTATGCCGTCACCAGAGACGTGCAGAATGTGGGGTGATGTGGCCACAAAGCACTTGCCAGAGGAGGTGGGGTGAGCTATTTATCAGTTATCTGTGATGTGCACGGCAGTGTTTTAGGTTCTGGGAGGGGGTACGTAGGGGGGAGTATGTCGTGGGGAGGGTAAATATAAGCATATTGACCTTCTGGGCCTTCCACGGCCTTCTGGGCAGCGAGGTCAGAATCAACTACCAACAGCTGTAATACCAATCACAGTGGCTTAAATAGCAGACAGATATTAAATATTAGTAAATGTAGGTGCACACAGGTTAGAAGGGGTCAGAGCCAACTTAAAGAGGGAGCATTCATATTGGGATTTGAAAGAGAAATTTCCTTTCAGTGGGTGAAAATGGGGTGGAAGGTGGGGAGAGGTCAATCGTCCAGGCACGGGCTGGAAAGCATGATGTGGGTGAAAATGGTGAGCAATCCATTTGCTCACTCACCCTACAGGCATGTGTCCTAGGGCTGTGCCGGGGGTGGGGTGGTTTCCTTTAGAGTTGTGGTCAGCAGTCAGTCACAGGAACCCAGCTACAGAGGGTCAGCCTAACAGGAAGGGAGTTTTTGTTCATTTGTTCCCACCTCCCTAGAATCCAGAGTCTAGGGCCTGAGGCTCCATGTTGTGTGGAGGGCCCATGTCCCTGCCACCTTCTGTCCTTCCACTGCTCTGTCTTTAGCATGTAGCACTGTCCATTGTCACAAATAGGTGCTTCTCCTCTGGCCCCATAACATGGGAAGGAAAATGGAAGTGGCAGTGGTTATCTTGGGAGGATGAAGCTTTCCTGGCAACCTCAGCCTGCACCTCAATGGCCAGGGAAGCTCCACCTCTACCCAGAAAGAAGCTAAGCAGCACTTGGACCCGTTGTCACCTCTAGCACAACTGTGCACCCTATGTAGCAAAGGGGCAGATGGGAATAGAAGGTAGATGGGGACTAGGCAGAAACGGCCATGAGATACAGCAGTAACAGGAACACATCTGCTCCCAGGAGCTGGCTGTCCAGGGGGTGGACACGCAAGCTGGTAATTCCTATGGCAGAATTAAACACAGGAGGCCCCTTGAGCATCAGGAGAGACATCTCCCCTCCTCTTGGGAGTGGGTGGCAGGGACAGTCTCTCAGAAGTCCCTGAGACCTGGAGAAGTAGTGAGCTATACCTGGGGGGAGAAGGGGAGGGTGGCTGGAGTCCAGGGAGGGGCCCATGCTGTGCCAAGACTGAGGCAAGCCACGTGTTTTCAGTGTCGGAGGATCACAGAGAGCAAGGCAGTCCCCAACTGAGCATTAAGGATGGAAAACAACAAGAGAGGGCAGAGCATAGAGGAGCTTTTATGTCCCATTTGGGATTTGGGACTTTATCCTTCAGACAGAGGAGAGTCACTGAAGGGCTTAGGCAGAGGAATGACATGTCAAATATGTACTTTAGAGTTCAGAGGAGATAGAAATATGGAAGTGCCACCACATAGATTGCATTTAAAGCCAATTTAAGGCCATGTAACTGGATGAGATTACCAAGGGACTGTATGTAGAGGGAAAAACAGAAAAAGCTCAGCCTTTGGGTGCCTCCAATGTCAAGGAGTTGTCAAGATGAAGGGGACCATCATGGAAGACAGAAAGCCAGCAGAGACAGAGGGAAGCCAGGAGTGTGTTGGGGCTGGTGAAGGAAGCATTTCCGTAGCAAGGGAGTGATCAGGATGCCAAATGCTGCTGGTAGGTCAAGGTGGGAACTGAGAAGTTACCACTGAGTTTAGCAGTAGAAAGGGCGGCAATGACCTTGGCAAGAACAGCTGGGTAGAGCAGCAGGGATGAGACCCTGAATAGTCTAGAAGGGAGTAGGAGGGAAGGAATCTGAGAGAGTGAGGGTGGACAGCTCTTCATGGAGGGTGGCTGTAAGTAGCTGGAGGAAGTGGGCATACTCTTTTAAGATGAGAGAAATAGAAGCAGGTTTGCACGCTGCAAAGAGTGGACTAGGAGAGGGCAAGCCACAGAGGATGCTGGCTAGAGCAGGGAGTGTCCAGGTGACGTCCTCCAGCGGATGGGGGCATGGGAGCAGGTGCAGGAGTCAGCAGGTGCCGTCCTTGGCCAGGAACACGGATAGTCCATCCACAGAACAGGACAGAAGCAGAGGAGTTGAAAACAGAAATGGGGGGGGGGGCAGTTGTGGGGGGCGGGAGTCTGTGAAAGTTCTCTTTGATCCCATTTTTTCAGTGGCTAGAAAGCAAGGTTATTTGTGGAGCTGACAATGGAGGGGGAAGTGTTGGATGTTTAATAAGGAGAGAGGGGACGGTATGACCACTCATCTGGGAAAGTAAAAGAACGAAGGGCCCAGGGAGATGATGTATGATGCTAGCTGGCAACCAACGCCCACTTGAGTTTGAGGATCATACATTTAAAGTGAGACCATCAGCGTACTTTAGAGATTCTTCCTGAGCCACGCTCTGGTGTCAAAGGTACCTTGGGGGCAGTGGGAGAAGAGAGTAGGCAGGAAGGAATCTGAGAGTGAGGGTGGACAGCTCTTCAAGGAGGGTGGATCCCTTGGATTAAACCAAGTTGGAGATGCTAGTTGATAAGGAAGTCAGAGAGGCACAGGGGAGCGAGGGCCTTTGCAGAGGGATAATTGTGCTGACTGATCAGGAGATAGTAGCTGGGTTAGCAGCTGCTCTGGGATGAGGGAGGGAAAGTGGAAAGATGATAGGATTGACAAGTTATAGGTCTTAGTAGGGCTGAGCGGTGATACCTGGAGGAGTGAACAAAAGAGATTAGATGTGGGGGGCTGGAGAGTAGAAGGCTTGAGATGGAACGGAGATTATAGAATAATGTAAATTGCTGATAATGACAAGGTCAAGGGCCAAGACCAGGGATAGAGGCTCGAGGTGGTTGAAGACAAGCACATTGGAGGAGAAGAAACAAAAACGGGGAGAGGTCAAGCTGTGGGAAGAATCCTCATGAATTATGCTGGGGTGGGTTGGAGAGAAATCAGTCATCAAAGAACCAAAAATATCCAAGGAAGGACAGGAGGCCCTGGAGGTCGGGAGGGGGTTACAGTAAGTGGTGGAGCCTTTTGACTTGAGATTCAAATCTGATTGTGTTTTGGGGAAGGGGTGGATATGGCAGGAAGCTGAGCAGTGAGGAGCCAGGGAGGCCTCCTCTAACCCTTGTGTCAATTTCTTCGGAGCACCTCTTTAGCCAGCGCTGTCCGTAGCCCCCGGGCATGGGGAATCTCTCGGATAATCATCTCAGAGGCGCTGAGGTGTTCAAACTGCAGCAGGATCAGAGTTGGCTAATATCGCTGTAACATAGCCGTGGGGATGAGCTGCACCTTCTGGAAGCCACCGAGGCAGCTTATCTTGCGATACATCGCTCCTCTACAAGGGGCGTTTGCGTGCCGAGAGCCTCCAGGATGGGAATTAAAGAGGAAAGGAGGTAAAGGGGGGGGGGGCACAGATATTAAAAGAAAAAAATCAGTATCAGGACTTATTTTTAGGTCTACTGAAGTAGAAAATATGTGCTCGAACTGTGAAAACCCAATCCCTACGCAAACCCCCATCTTCAGGGCAAGGCCGGGGGTCTGGGTAGCAGGAAGCCTGCCATTCGTTACTTTTGATTTACTGCAGTGCAGACAAGAGGCGCTCACATGATACATAGCTTGTATATTCTCCTATCGATTTCCAGAACTTCATTTTCTAAACTTCCCATCCATCAGCTGCATCTGTGCTTGCTCTCCCCCAGAGATGAAATAGGGGGGGTGGGCCACCCCATCTTGCAGAGGGTGGCAAGTGTGATGAGCCTGGAAGATTGGAAATGGGAGCTTGACTCATGCTCACTGCTGACGACAGGTCAGCTGGACATCTTGTGGTGACGATGGACGCAGGGGCGCAAGGCAGGGTGTGGCTGCTGGGAGGGGAACCGGCCCCCTCGAGCCCGCACAGACTGGGCTGAGGAGCAGCCTGATAGCACCGTCGGGGAGGAGGTGCTGGCTGTCCTCCGCGGTTCCGTCCCCCGCGGAGGCCGTGCTGGACGCTGCTACTATAAACACTTCAGGAGCTGCCCACATTCACCGTCGGCTTCTACCTCACAACAGAAGGGCCTGGAGGGCGCCTCTGCTGCCGGTTTGTGGGCCCCCAGAAAAAAGAACCCACTCCCCACTGGCTGCCAAAAGAGGTTGTGATGCCCCCACCGGAAGACACATTGTTCTGGGCATATAAGGAAGCTCGGGTACCCACGTACCACCTGAACTCCTCCTCTCCTGCCAATATTCTCAGAATGGAAAAGGCAAGCATCTGTGATGTTACATCCACCCCCACCCAACCCCCATTTACAAAAAACGATTCTTTTCAGTTTTCACAAAGCAGATTTCTATACCTGGGTGTGAGGAGGGAGGAGAATGGAAAAGCTATTCATTGGATCCCCTTTGAGGCTGGAACACAAAGGGAGGAAGGCAGGGCTGAAGGCTGCCGGGGCCTTGGGAGACAGAAGGCCTGCACGCCCTCATTAAGGGCACCTGGCCTTTGGGGGGACACTGGGGGATCTTCCATTGATCTGGGCATCTCAACGGAACTCAGAGTGCCCCACAGCGGGAGGGGAGCTGGTACAAACCAGCCAAAAGCTGAAAAAAGACGAAAAGTACCAGGAGCCCGAGCCTGTCGCTTTTGGCTAAACTCCCCATCTCCCGTGCCTCAGTCTCCCCCAGAGAAGCATTTCTCCACCTCTCTTGGGTATTGGGAGGTATCCAGAGTCTCAGAAGTAACAATATTATAAATAAAGGCATTATCAATGTGATTGATGGTTTAAATTGAGCCTTGGGATCTCTGCTATTTAGAGGGTGGATCAATAGTAATAACAGTAAGTAGAGAATAACTCAGGAGAGAGTTTGTGGAGGACCCCACGGCAGCAGAGCCAGGCAATTCAGAAGCAGAAAGCACCTTCCTGTTCTGCTCACGTCAGACCAAGTGCCAGGCTTGCTCTGGGGAACAGCCACCCTCCTGCTTGACCAGCATGAGTTGGGGCTATGGCTGCTCCAGATGGCTTTCCAAAGGGAACCCAAACTGCACAGGAGGTGGGACCGGAAATGAGGAAAGGTGACAAGTTCCCCAGAGGCTGCATGGTGCCCACAGATGTAGCCATATGAAATGCCATCCAGAGCCCTCAGACCACTCCCCAGCCAACGGCAGGAGCCCAGGGGCTTGGGGGAAACTTGGCCCCAGTATAGGATGGTCCAGCCACAGCCAAACCCCAGCCCTGGCCCCTTCCAAGAGAACAGATATACTGAAAAGGGCATAGGGTCAGGACCTGAAGGACCTGGCTTAAAGTCTTGGCTCTGGTTATGTCCTGACTGGCAACTAGTCATATAACCATCCTTGGTCTTTTTGTGGAGACAGCAATAGCTTCCTAACTAGTTGCCCAGATACTAGCTGAGAGTATTGGGGAAGGTTTTCACAAAATATTCCGAGTTTTTATTAGACAAAGGATAATGGACAGTATCCCAGGAATGCCTCCTTTCCCAGGATATTTTTGCCACTCTAGTTCCCATAGGACTAGATTCCTCCACGCATCCTTAGTGAGGTATGAGTCTAGAGGCTGGGTCCTAGGACCACCCACTCCCCATTTTCCATCCTCACTTCTACACCAGTGACTGTGACAGTTTTTCATGCTTTGGGGGCCGTTTGTGTCTAAATTTCCTGCTGAGTTGAAAGCTTTATTTATTGGTGACAGGCACAGTTCCTGGCACACAAACTGCTCTTTAGGTACTAACTGTTCAGTACTCACTTGCTTGTCAAGTGCTTTTCCTCTGGGAAAGGGGAGCTGATATAACAGCCTGGCATGGAGAGCCTCTGGTGGAATAAGAAAAAGCCTTTTAAAGGGTACAAAAAGGCTAGAAATGGGATGCCACGGAGCTGGAGCCAAATACCAAGTGCTTAGAGAATTTTTTTGGAAGGGACAGCCTTGGGAAGAGTCCTAACCACAATTATCAAATCCCAGCCTGCAAATCTTGACCCTGGCTATTGAAAAGAATCAGCCATGCTAAGGACCTTACTGAGGAGCTTTTCCTCCGAGTATAAACATCACAGAAAGCAACAGAGGAAATGTCTCTTGTGAGCACATTTGGCAGAAAAGCTGGAGGATCGGGGTCCTGGGTTACTTCTGAATCTATCCTTTTATCATGCTATTAGGCAGGATGTTTCTATACTCATCAGATGTCTTATGGAACGGGCCATGGTTCTGTGCAAACACATGTACACATACACTCCTGTGCATACACATACACAGACACACACCCCACCACAGGCACACACAGGACATGCTCAAACAGGAATCCAGACAGTGAAGCTTCTGGGCCCTTGGGTTAGCAGGGAATTTTAATCCCTGTGATAGATTTCTGTCTCTGACCTGACCAGAAGTCTAGGCTCTTATAACGACTTTAAATCATAGAATTGAGTTTGCAGGGGTCTTACAAATCAGCTGTTTCAACCTCCAACCCAGAACATAAAAACGCTCTTTAACATTCCTAATGGGCTGACATACAGCCTCTGCTTAACCTTCCTCCAATGATGGGGAACCTGTTACCTTGTTCAAATTGCATTCGATTGTTGTTACTAATAAAAACTATAGATTAAGCAAGCACTGACTCTGTACCTGGTACTGTGCTAAGCCCTTTAGGTAGACCATCTAGAATAATTCAGGGAGGTAGGCATTCTTATCTCCATTTTATGGAAGCTTAAACTGAGTCTCAGACATCTGTCCATGTAACATGTGGCAGAGCTGGGCTTTGAACCTGGGACTGTCTAACTCCACAGCCCTGTACTTCTTAAGCCATATGAACTCATCTTAAATTGCACTGTACAGGAAATTATTCCTCAGAATAAGCAGAAGTAACTCTTCTGTAACTTTCATTGGCTGACCCCAGGTACATGCTCTGGGTTTTAGCAGAGGCTTCTTCCTATTCCCCCGGGTGCTTTTCCTTTGATGCCCTTTTCTAAATATGGGTCCTCCCCCATGAATTCCTAGTGGAATATCATCTGCCTTGTTTAGACACCACACATTGAGCATGTGTCCTAACATGCCATTGGCCTTTGGGGTCACAAAATCACATTATGGACCATTTCTTAAAAGCTGCAGGTTTTTATTCGATTTCGGTTAGCTCATTTTTGACATAAATGGCTATAAACTACTCCTGTAGCTGAGTAAAAAATGTTTTCAGCCTATTATTCCAGCTACTTGTAAGATCATTTTGAAGTTCCAGTTTATCAGCCTGTACTTTAGCTAGCCTTGCAGCTTTGAGACATTTGCAAATTGGGTAAGTGGCCTTTCGATGCCAAGTAAGTGCTCAAAGCCAGGAGGATTCAGGGGCTGAATTAGAGACCCCCTCACCGGTGATGCTGACCTAGGAAATGTTGCTGTGGTTCCAATGTCAAATGCCAGCCACAACAGCATGTTTGGACTGAAACTAGAGATCTGCCTGGGATCACTCTTGAAGAATTAGAGGGCAGAGGTCACTTCCAACTCAGGAGAAAAGCCAAAGTCAGGACACCTCTCTGTCTTGGCATCCGGTCTGCAAAATGCTGTAGCTTTGGGCACGCTGGGGTCTGAGGCACACACCCGTGCCTAGGATGCATGTGCATAGTGGGGGTGTTTCAGGCCATTTCCTGGAGAATTTCAGAAGGCTCAGTCCTGCTGGCCCAGGGCTTCTTTTAAAGGCACAGACACCCACCCTTTCTGAGTGTGCATCTGGCTGTCTTAAAAGGTACTACCTGGCTTGTTCCACCTGGCTTCTCCTCAACTTTAGAGCTACTGGTATGAATCTACCTAATTATGTTTTTTACCCCTCATTTCTCCACTTTGCTCACAAGAATATCTTGGTAACTGTTGTCAAATGACTTTCTGAAATTGAAATGCAGTATATTTACCTTTAACAGAATTTTTTTTTCCTTTAGTTTACAAAATCCTAAATCAAACTAGCTTAAACAATAAGGAAAGTGATATCTCATATAACAAGAAGCCCAGAGGTAGCAGCTGCTTCAAGGTTGGTGGGTTCAGTACCAGGGCAGTGTCAGTGATGACTCAGATTCCATGTATCTCTTATCTACCATCTATAGCATTAGTTTAGTCTTAACTCTGGTCCTCTCTGGCTCATAAAGTGGCTGCCAGGGTAACTGGAACAGCTTTCTTCTTTTTGTTCCTATCCAGAGAGAGAGAGACTGTATTCTCTTTCTCCAAAGCCTCAGGCAAGACTGTCTTTGTGACTCATTGGTTCAATTTGCTCAGGTCTGCCCCAAAATGAACCAATCCTAGGGGGTGGAATGGATGTTGGGATTCTCTGGTCTACCCATGCTCTCAATACAAGGAGTTCATGCCTAGTAAACCCATGCTAGTCCCTGGCATTCACCATTTTCCTAAGTGACCACAAACCATGTATTTAATATCTGCGCTATGGCATTAACCAAGGATGACAGACTCTGGGGACTTACTTTTTCCCATTTTTGAAGTTGGAGACAGTATTTACCTCTCCCATTCCTAGGATTCTTTAGAGCAATGGCTGGCAAATATAAGTGTGCTATAGGATGCCTGTGGCCCTCATTTGAACTCTACACATGCTGGAGCTAGACTGACTGCCCATGTTCAAGTCTCAGTTCAAGTTTTCATGGACCCTGGATCACTCAATTTTTCTGGGCCTCAATTTTCTTATCTCTAAAGTAGAGGTGATATAGAATCTCCCAGATAGTAGTGTTACAAAGATTAAAGAAGAGAGAGTCTCCATTGTTTAGAAGAGCACCAGGGAACCGTATGCATGTATTTGCTAAATAAATACCGGCCCCCACCCTTAGAGTCTGGCATTAGAAGTGGGATGGGGAGCTGGGAAGGCTGTGGGCAGGAATCTGCACTTTTGCCAAGCAGCTCTGGCGTGGATTCTGATGCAGGTGGCCACTCCTGAGAAGCCCAGACAGCCTAGTGATGACTAACAGTGTGGTCACCATCTAGTGTGAGGCCCTTCCAGATCCCGGGATAAAATGTACTTTGACCAGGGAATAAAACCCCAAACAACAGCAAGAAGGCTCTTGTTACAGCCTCATCTTATTTGGGCTTCACTCTCTCAGTTATATATTTTTTTTACTTTCTCAGGATTGAGGATCGTTTTCCTTGATAGAAAACAAGCAAAGTGGGAATGTCGCTTTGCTCAGGCCGCTCTCAACATTATAGTGTCTACCTTAAAGAAAGGGGATCGCCTGCTTCTTCTTACTTCAAAGATTTTGAATGTGCCCATATTAGTGTTTGGACATTCCCAGCTCACTGTGGACTGTGTGTCCCTCGTCCACTTCACCATGTCATGCTCACGTCTGCCTGGTACCCCAGTCCCTTTACCATCTGAGCTCACCACTGAGCTCCTTGGGCAGCCTTAGACACCACCTTTGTTTTCTTCATCAGCTTCATTTGTGATGACAGCACCAGAAATTACCGTTTAAGATCCCTCAGCTCTCCAGAGCCACCTTCCCCTCCAGAGCCTCCACCCAGGGGATCACAGTGGCCGGGGCAACTCTATCTTCTGAACTTCTCCGGTCACTCTGTGCCCAACTTTCCCTCCTTTGCCTCTTATGAATTCTAAGATGACTTCTTCCAAAACTTCCTGTCTCATTTATCTCTCACTGCACAAAAATCCACCCCAAAACTTGGTGGCTTAAAATAGCAACCATCTATTTGCTCCTGATCCTGCAATTTCATCTTGGCTTCTGTTGGTCTCATCAGGGGTCACCTTCATGGCTGCCTGTAGTGGGTTGACTGGAGGTTGGGCTCTTCCCAGGTGTGTCCCTCACCTGCCTGGAGTTTTAGTGCAACAGCTGGGATGGCTGGGATACCTGGGATGGCTTGGCCTGTTTCCACATGTCTTTCACCATCAAGGAGGCTGGCCTGGGCCTCTTCCATTCCATGGTGGCCATAAGGCAAGAGGCCAAGCTGTATAGTCTTTTAAGGCCTGGACTCAGAGGTCATACAGCACCACTTCCACTGCATTCTGTTGGTCAAAGCAAGTCATGTGGTCAGCCTTGATCAAAGGGAAGACAAAGAGACTCCACCACTGGAAGGAAGGAGTTGCAAAGGAAGGGCGACCATTTTTCACCTACCCCACCTCTTTTCATTCAAAGAAAAGACAAGAACCCAGCATAAGCTCTGGAAAGAACCCACAATTTAATGGAAGCTAAAGGGAACATTATGACACAGTGAAATAAATCATAAATCATGGCTGCCACCTCATGTGCATGTGCTGTGTGCCAGGCACTGTGCTTAGCAACGTATTTATTTCATTTCATGGAGCGGCCACTATAACACTCTGGGGGAAGTATGTTATCATGCCCATTTTCCAGAAAGGAACATCAAGGCACAGAGTTAGATATCAAGGGCTAGAGGCAGGATAAGAACTCAGTTGATATGCAGCTATAGAGCCCTTGCTCTTACTGACCTTCCCCCAAGGTCTGCAGAAGGAGCTTCACCAATGTGTAAGAAGATGGGAGCAGGAGAGATATAAGGAACCCCAGCAAGTTTTTCCTCGTGGCATACACACGGGAAAGCCCTCTGCCCTGCCCTGCTGATCTCCTGGGCCTTCAGCAGCTGCTTGTATTTTTTTCTGACTTTTGATTGAGACCCCAGACTGAGGCCACAGCCCAAGAAGGCCTTGGCTTTGTGACAGGTTTGAGAACAAAGTTGCTGTCACCCGCCCAACTTTCCTGGAGACACGTGATGGGAAGAAATGGTTCCCAAAGCTCACTCATGACATCAGTGCTGCGTCTAGAAAGGCCCTTGTGCCTTCCTCCCACTCGTCCCCCACATTAACCAATTACTGAAAATAGCTCAAAATAGCACCTGTCCCTCAGCCGGGGCTGCTGGAGGAATATTGTAAGAAGTACAATAGTAAGAAGACGATTATTGGCCTCTTGCTCTAGCATCAGGCTCTGGATCTGGCCTGGACTCAGATTTTGTGCCTCTTCCTGCAAGACATTCATGGATGAAATGTGGCCATTTGTACCAGCTGTTGGCCACGAAGGTCAGTGCGAGATCCTGCCAAGAAACACAGGGCATCAGAGGCTGCAGGGTGGGAGACACCCCAGTCCCCACTAGAGGCAGCTGCCCTGAGAAGCCGGCCAAGGCACAGGGGTCATTTGGAAACTGTTCGGTGGCCTGGCTTCATTCCCAGCCCAGTTTCTCCACATTCCAGATCCCCAAGGATTCCAAGGGACTGCTGCCTTCATCAGCACTCACAAACTTTTTTTTTTTTTTTTAAAGAAACAGGATCTTGGTCTTGCTCAGGCTGCTCTTGAACTCCTGAGCTCAAGCAATCCACCTGCCTCAGTCTCCCAGAGTGCTGGGGTTACCCAGCCCACAAACGTGTTTTAAGCCATGTAAAAAGATAATGTTGCTTTCATATTGTTTCACAATAATTAACAAAATAAATATCCATTAATAGGGTTGCGGTTTAACTATGGTACCCCTTATCAGTGAAACACCATGAAACAATTATGAATGAAGTGGAGCTCTCCATAATGGCAGGGAAATCATGCCAAGGAATCTTGTCAAGTGAAAAAGGCAAGCCGCAGAAAGATACCCCCATCTATCTATCTGTCTATCTATTCATCTGTCTACCTAATTACCTAACTAACTACTAAACTGATTTCTTTAGGGAGGGCTATGGGACTGGGACAGGAAAGGGTGAAAGTAAATAAGGTATCTGCTTCATTATTTGCATTTTTATAAGAATATATTCATCTATTACTTATATAGTTAAAAAATGTGGTACATTCCCAAGCAAAACAAAGCTAGGGACAATAATCCACTAGCAAAATATAATCCAGCTCATTCTTGAATGCGATCTTGATTTATTGGGGTTTTTCTTCTGCCTGGGCATCAGTCCTGCTCTGACATAGCTTGCTTGGGCCTGGCCTTACCCTCAGTGTCCTCCTCCCTCTGCAGCTGAAGCTCTGGATGCCACCCACAGGTCCAGCCCTGGCTCAGGTGCTGGAAGCCAGCAGGGCAAGTACAAATACCTTGAGTCTTAAAGATCTGTCCTGGAGCCTTGGCCCCATGGCCGGGGTCCTGAGGTCCCCCCTTAAATCTCTCTGCCCAGATGTCCCCCTCTGCTGGGACCACATAGCTTATATAGCCCATTCTGCCTGATTTGCTAAGCATACTCTCTCTCCCTGGCAAGGCCACCATGTGGCTGAGGTACCCAGCCCTGGCCCTGCTCCTAAAGCTGTAGCCCCCCGCCCTGCAGCACAACAGGCTTGTCTGATGTCCCTATTACAGTGACAGGTAGAAGGGAAGGTGGGTTCTGCTGTCCAGCAGGCCTAGACTGTGACTATAGAACTGTCATACTTGGCCTGCTCAGCCTGAAGAAGATAATCTGAATGAAACTCTCAAGGACATATGTGGGCTCAGGAGCCCTAAACTGACAGGTGGCCTGGGGGTTGGATTCAATCGCCTGTGAGGGACGCCTATGGGAGCAGAGCCAGTGAGCAGCTCGGGAGGTAGGGGCGAGAGCTGGCATGAGGGCTTTCACTGGGCATTGCCACCCCTCACCTGTCTTCTCAGGCCACCCTGACCATCTGGCATCTGCAGTGTGAGACGCTCTGGGGAGGAGTGGGGCTGCCAGCATTGTTGTGCATAGCCATAGGGAGCTGTGTCATATTCTTCCCCAGAAAACTCTAGAAGGAAGAGAGTTCCTTCCCCTCAACTAGCTTTTCAGTCCTACTTTATGTGCATGTGGGCCCCAGACGCAGGAGAATGAATTATAAGACTACTGATGATAAACCCTTGTCAGGACCCAACTGGACCCTGACAACAAAGTGTTGTGTTGGTAAGAGGCCTGTTCTTGCCTAGAACCTGCCTTCCCCCACCCAACCAGGAGCACCCAGAACCTGTGGCAGCTGGGCCTTGGCTCATAAGGCTCCTGGGACATCCACCACCCGAAGGAGACACCTGCTCCTTAGTGGGTTGGGCGGCCTACCAGGCTGACTGCTGGCTTTAATATCAATGGAGGCAGCCTCTCTTGATAATTATGATAGCTTTTCTTCTTCGTTATCAAGGCAGGGTGTGCCTGGAATTCAAACAGACCCCTTCCCCTGACACTTGGCAATGCACATCTATTCCTTGGCCTCTTTCAAATCCTCTGGTTATCATGATGAACTTGTCCAGGACTCTAAATTACTATTAATAAATAACTATCCCTGAGATGACACAGTCCAATTAACAAAACATGGCATTCACCAGCGTGGTGCTGGGTGTGGGAGAAGACAGATGTCTTGCTCCCTTGGGGACCAGGATACATGGCTGCAGCAGCCCAGGGCCTTTCCGAGGGCACCAGAGCCCTCCTTTGACACGAGAAAAGCTCCAGAGACACCAAGAATGGAGCAAAGAAAGGTAACAAAGCCAGTCTGAGAGCTAAGACACATCTTGGGTTAGTAGCAGCTGCCAATATCTTTTGCATAAGTACTGCTGGGTGGGTGTCTGGTCGAAGCCGACGTGTGGGTGGTAGAAAAAACAGTCAAATTGACGGGAGTTAAGAACTGAGGGTTATTTTGAACTTTCATTTTTAATTTGAGCTTCCTCCTTTCTCTTGGGGGAAAAAAAGTTGTTTTTCCACCAGTAAGCCAGGGAGTAGAAAGAAAGAGTTGGTGGAGATAGCATCAATTCATTCCTGGCTTGACCGTTTCCCTGGAATCCTGCCTGGATGCAGGGGCCTGGCCGAGATGACCTTTCGCGGTCATCTGGGAAGGATCTTGAATGGAGAAGTCTTGGGGGAAAGAAGGATGCCTGGAAGGCTTGGGGGGCAACTTGTCATCATGGTAACCATGGAATTCAGAGGTGCCCCACATGAGTGGCTTGTCCCAGTTTATGAGAAGAGCTGGGGTTGAGAGACACTCAAATCTAGGCACCAAAATGTCCAGAGGGAAACCAACATGGCAACTCATGTTTTGCGAATGAGGGTGGCTCCCTTTACCAAGTGCCCCATGACCTACTGTGGGGAAGGAAGAACCAGCAGGTGGGAGAGCTACTCAGAGACCTGAGCATGCCAAGAATAGGAGAGCTGTGAGGATGGAGGAGAGAAAGGAAACATGTGTAGTCAGAGCAAGCCTAACACATACACAGAGGCCGAGGATGGAGACCACCATCACGACAGAGGATAAATCTAGTTAACAATGGAACAAATGAAGCAGGGCTGGGGCATTTTGGAGGGGGGAATAAACTTATAAAATATTTTCAGGATTCCTAAGAATCAGATCTTTTATGTTCCGGTCAAACACACATTAGCTGGTCCTCATTCTCCACTATTCCAATCCAGTCTCTACAAAATCTGCCCCATCTATCCCCTCTGCTCTTACTACTGTGAGTAAACACACACAGACCCTCCAGATGTGGGGAGGCTCCTTTCAGCCCAGGGCCAGGTGGTTGTATAGACCCTGGGAAGCTCCTCCTTGCCAGAGCCTAGATATCTGGAGGAAATGCCACCATCTTGCTTGACACCAGGCAAAGTGCTCGAATTCCATGAGAAGCAGGTAAGCCAGATATTAACTCAGACTGTATTTAAGATGCCCAGGAGCAAAGACAAGCTAATATTTGCATAAATGCCCTCCCACCGACCTTCCTCCCTATCCATCTGTCCCCTGGCTTGCACTGGGGCCTCCGGCACCTGGTCAGTAAACAAGGGAGTCCCCAGGAGAGGCAGACAGCCCTGGCTGCCAGGCCCACTGCCCCGCCCCGCCCCGCCCTCCGCCTCCCACCCCCTGTTCCCTTTATCTCTTTCCTCTCCGGTCCCATTTCTGGCCCTGGCTTAGCCCTCTATAATGACTTAATCTTGCCGACAGGGTGACAAGCGGATGAATCGAACTCTGAGGCTTTTTTCTCCACTCCAGATTCATTTGAAGATTTCTCCCAGATGCGGCACTAAAACCCTAGATTCAATTTCCCTTTGACATAATAACCGAATTAGTCTCATATTGTCATACATAAATTACTAGCCAGTCAGGGTGCCACCAGAGGGAGAGAGAGCTGGAGAGAAAGCAAGGCGTGTGAGCCTCCAAAGGGGTGTGACTGTGATGAGTGAGGACCTGAATAACAATGGGAGACCGGAGGGTAAGAGCTAATCATATCTGACAAACTAGGAGCATTCCCAGGCGGCAGCAAAGGTAGAGAGAGAGTATTTACCTTCCTCCCTGTGCCCCTGGCCATTAAAATGTCACCATGGGGAACCTTGTACCTTACAAGAGATACACAGATCTAAATGTCTTCTCAATTAAGTAACACTGTTTGCTTTCAAAGGGGAAAATGTGATTTTGTGAAACTCTGCTGAAGCCTCTTGGCCTGGAGATGGAGCTAAGCTGAGCAGGGAGCTTGCATAATGCCTGGGTTGGAGCACAGATGCCCACCCTGGGCCCAGGGGTGCTGCCTGGCTGGTTCTGAGCACAGGGGCAGCACCCTGATCTTGCCCATCTCCTAGATCCTTGGCTCAACTGCCTGCAGGATTGTGGCCAAGTCAGAGCCAGCTGGATGAGGGTCTCCTGCCTGTCCACTGGCCACAAGACCCAGGCCAGGGTCTTGCGGGCTCTCCTTATGCCGCCCCTCCACCCCCCGCAGCCTATCTGTTTGTTCTGGCCAATTCTTCCTCCTAAAAGCTCTGGCATCTGGCCTCACCTCTGCATCCCCATGCCCACATCACATCTTGCTGGGATTAGCACCACAGCTTCCTGACTGGTTTCCCCACGTTTGGGCCTACTTCACAACCTCTGCTCCTCTCATCAGCAGGGTTTATCATGCCAAAATGAGAATTTGACAGCAGCACTTTCCCCAATTAAAAACTTCCGGTAGCTCCCTAAAGAGTCAAGTCCAAACTTCTTAGCATTTGCCAGTAAGAAAGAACAGAATCTGCATACGGTGGATACTTGTAACCTAATCATTAGGGCCCTCATATTAATCTGAAATTCAAAAGAAAGAAAGGAGGAAAGGGAGGGAGGGAAGGAGGGAAGGCAAGGAAAGGAGAGAGAAAGGGAGAGAGGAAGGAAGGAAGGAAGGAAGGAAGGAAGGAAGGAAGGAAGGAAGGAAGGAAGGAAGGAAGGAAGGAAAGAACCAGGATGGCAGCACTTTCCCCAGTTAAAAACTACCATAGCTCCCTGAAGAGTCAAGTCCAAACTTCTTGGCATTTGCCAGTAAGAAAGAGCAGACTCTCTTTCAGCTATCAAATACGGTAGATTTGATGTTTTCTCTATCAAATACGGTAGATATTGTAAACTAATCATTAGGGCCCTCGTATTAATCTGAAATTTAAAAGAAAGAAGGAAGAAAGGGAGGGAGGGGGGGAGAACAAACAGACCAGGATGGCAGTATGTGGCCACTGCTATTGTTACGGGCACAGCCCTCAGCCCAGCCCCTCACACACACCTCTCCCAAACAAGCCTGTGGGATATTCCAGAGCTGCTCCTTCAGCCTGGGGCAGCCTTCTCCTCCTCCAGTATGCATGTCTCCCCACAAAGCATTGTCTGCATAGGAAGCACTGTCCCCACGTAAACCTCTCCTGGCCTCCCTGGCCCTGGTAAACCTGTCACTGTTCACCAACTTTCTTCTAGTCTGGCACCGAAAACACGTCACTGCTCTTCATAGTTCACTTACACATCTCTCTTGCTAGATGGTGAGCTCTCTAAAGGCAAGGGTTTGGATCTTTGTTCATTGCTACAGCCTTTCATGTCTGACATAAAGTAGGTATTTGAAAGATATTTGGAAGACAAACATCCAAAAATGTGCATGAAGCCAGCCCAGAAGAAACCAAGGACTCTCAGATCTTGTGCCCGCCCACATAGAGGGACGTGGGCCCATCACCCCCTATCCAGTTAAACTTAAGTTTGTGCTGCATGTCAGGCTAGGAGCGTGTGACTTGGGACATTTTGGCTCCCCCCTCGGCCATGGTCAGTTAAGTGTGGAAGAGATTATCTGCTATGGATTCTGTTCTCAAGGCCTCCCACTGGGGGGGGGGGGGGACAATAAAGAACAGGATATAATCAAATGTCCTCTGGGACTGGGAACTCCCAGAAGCTCCCAGAAGTTACAATATCCTATCCATTCCTGTGTCTCTGTCCAAGACGCCCTCATCACTACCATGGCCCCGTCCGTACTAGTTATAAGAACTCCAGAGATGAGTGTGTGTCTCGTCTACAGTGTGTCCCCAGATGTGACCTGGGACACAGGCAAGGACTAGTCACTTTGTCTTCAACTTTTTATTTTTATCAACATCATCATCTTCTCTGTTTTAATCCTGTATTAGATAAATACCTTCCTTTCATATTTTTATTTAGTCTATAGTCCTGCAGAATCTCAAAGACTTCAGTGGCTTTAAAGCCAATTTATTAAATAGCTGGTCTTGGTAAGAGTGAAATTAGCCTTTCTCCATGTCACGCTAGCTATTTAAACCTGCTCTCTGAGCTGTCCTTCCTCACCGTTACCCCCCGCAGGACACAGATCCTCTGACCTTGCAATGGACTTCAGCCTCCCAGACATTGGAAAGCTTCTTCCCATTCCTCCCGCCCAGCCTGCCCGGGCCTGGGACCCTGTAGAGGGAAGGGAAAGTCTGCTGCTAGTTCTCCCGCTTAGACTTCCTTCTCCTCCTCTGTGCTTGGTGCTGCTCTGCCTCCGCCAAGGTCAGGGCAGGAAGAAAGATTATCTTTTTACATGGTTCAAGCTGTTGGTGGTTCTCTTTGGCTATTCGATGACCTAGAAGATGTCCAGATGCAGGCTTCCTCCCTTATGAGGGATTTTGTGGGTTCTTTGAGATGCCCCCTGGGGAACCTCTACCCGACAGTTTCCCAACAGGGCAATGAGTTCCCCCACTGAGCTCTCCTGTCTCCCTTTATCTCCTGTCTGAGATGACCACATAGCCTCACCGGCCTCCTTTTCTAGCCAGTTCTTATGAGACAGGTCAAGCTTGGCTGACCCAATGGCCACCTGGCCTTCAGGAGATACCCTTGTACCCCTAAACTCTGCTTGTGCAGTCAGCTCCTGAGAGCCTTACAGAGCTCCACTCTAGTAGAATTAGAGACAGGTCTCTGAGTTCCTACAGCTTAAATATCCAGCGTTGGTGTCAGTTTCCCATTTGTACTCAACACCTTCTTTAGTGGTTTTCCTGAAGATTCTTTCCTGGGTTCGGGGTGGGCACAGGAGGAGAAACCCAGTGCTCTCCCTGAAAGACACCCAGCCTCAGGCCTCCTCTCGCCTGGACAGGGATGTCTGATGAGATGTGGGCTACGGAGCCCATTTTGCTCTCTCTTGAGAAGTCTGTGGCTATGTCTGGCAATATGTCTCTCAGGCAGGGCTCTGCTGGGAAACAGATGGCATGCTCAAAAGGGAAACTGGAGAGAGTTTAAGAGACTATACAAAGGTGTGGGCAGGGTTCAGGGAGCCACAAGCAATGGGGAAATATTTTGAATTGGAAAGGACAAGGGGAAGGAGATGTTTCCAGAATCTTGAGAGATCTAGTTGTTGGACAGGTGCTAAATCATTGAGGGCTTCAGCCACTCAGACCATGACCAAACAGAGTGAGAATCAGAAGAATAAATAACGTGTCCTCTCTGTTCTTGCCCTTACATATCCTGCAGGTGCCTCCCATTGGCTGAAGTCAACCCAAAGCCCAAGGTCAAGGTAGGCCAGTTGATACAGTTGGTAGAGGTCAGCCTGGCAGGACCAGGGTAGAGAAGAATGGTGCTGGGGGTACATTGAGGAAGATCCAGTATATTCCCTCTCTTTACAATGTACAGAAACTTATCACATTGTCCTCAGCTCGGAGCCTCAATGAAACGCTAGTGAAAGTCCATGTGACAACTAATAACCCATTGCACACTTGCCCTTCCCCGTTCCTTTGTTTTTCCCCTGAAGGCATGGCATCTGCATCCCCAGAATAGATTGCAAAGAAGGGGTGGGAGGTTCAGAGACATGATGGCAGCCTCTCACCCTCTGCAAAGAGTGACTTCCTTCTGAAGTCAGTCAATATCAAGGCAGCCGATGTATCCAGACATAAGCTGAAAACCACTAACCACATTGCAGAAAAGAGTTGGAGTGAGTGTTTGATTATCTGCCATTTGAGATAGCCTGGGCCACAGAACCCCCGTTATTAGCACACATAATTAAGAGCTGGCTCAGGTGTGCTGGCTCAGGAGCCCTCCAAAATGCTGTGACCACAGACAGAAAATAATTGGGTCAGTGATGCTCAAGGTAGAGGCAGCATTCCAGTTGGTCTTGGGAAACACAAGGGTAAGACCTATGGTGTCTCCTCCCTCAAGTTTTCCTCCAGGGATTGCTTTGGGCAGTGTCCAGCCCAGGTGGCACAGCCTTGTGGGGAGGGCTGTGGATTGCTGTTGGCAACCAGACTCCTCAAGAGAGCTCGATTCTCCTGGAAGCAAGGACTGACTTTGAAAGACTCATTCATCAATGTCAGAGCCCCTGCAGACAGGATGAGGCCCAGCTTTGCTTGGGCCAGGAGAATACTCATGGATACATCAGCTCCTCATCACACAAGCAGACTCACAGTTCATGCATGCCCATGTCCATCTTCTCCTCCCCCCCAGTCAGGCAGGATGGGACTAGGGGATTGAGGGGACACAAGATAGGGGAGGGGGCATGGGCAACTCACTGCAGAGATGCTGGTCCCTGGGGAAGATGCTTTGAGCTGACTCAGAGCCTGCTGGGCCTTGCTTGGGCTGGCTGGACCCAGTGGAGCAAGTGTCTACAGTGTGGGGAGTTCAGGGTCAGCAGGCACCTCCCTAAGCCCTAGCTCTAGCTGGTGTGAGATGCTCTTTGTGATGGTTAATTTTAGGTGTCAACTTGATTAAGGGACACTCAGTTGGGCTGGTAAAGCATCATTCCTGGGAATGTCTGTGAGGGTGATTCCAGAAGAGACTGGCATTTAAATCAATGGACTGAGTAAGGAAGGTCCTGCCTCGCCCAACGTGGGTAAGCACCCTCCAGTCTGCTGAGGGCAAAGTTAGAACCAAAAGGCAAAGTCGATTCTCTTTTTCTCTCTTTTTCTCTCTAGAGCTGCAACATTCATCTTCTCCTGCCCTTAGATATCAGCGCTCCAAGTTCTCTGGCCTTTGGATTCTGGGACTTTCAAGGTACCCTCCCCTCCAGGTTCTTTGAGCTAAGAATAACACCATCAGCTTCCTTAGCTCTCAGCCCTTTGGACTTGGAATGAGCAAGGCCACCAGGGTCTCCAGCTTGCAGGGCCTATCACAAGAGCCATTTCACCTAATAAATCCCCTTTTACATATGAGCGTGCACGCATGCATGTGTACACACACACACAGACATGCACACACCCAGTTGGTTCTATTTCTCTGGAAGTCTAGCTAAGAGTAAAGACTTTTCCATCAGACGAACTTCCATCCAAATCTTGGGTTGGTCCCCATTGGTGACCTTGGGCAAACTGAGGCTGTTTCCCAACCTACATATAATGGAAATGAATATTTGCAGACTGCTAAGGATATAGTGAGTTAATACATGTCAACTGCCTATCACCGATCCTGGCACACAGTTTGCAATCAATAAATAACAGCCGACTTTGTTATTGTTGGCAGGCTCCCACTGGTGCCACATGGTAGCAAGCCTTGGTCATTTATTTATCCAAAACCTGATTACTCAGAACCTCCCATATGGCATGGGAGAAGAAGAGGCCCCAAGGAGTTCAAAGTCTAGAGCAGAGGACTGGAACTAACAGCTGTGATGTGGGATGACCACTGAAGGCTGAGAAAGCACAAACCCAAACTGCCTGGCCCTGCCCGGGATGGTCAGAGAGGCCACCCTGGGGGAGGTGGCACTGGAGCTAGATAACTGGGGTTAGTCCAGAAGTCACATGGGGAAGCCATTCCAGGCAGAAGGAACAGCCAGTGATGAGAGAGAGACAAGAAGAATGGCAGCTTTGAGGGTCAGTGACGGGACGAGGGGTGGGAGTTGAGGCCAGCATGCTGGACAGAGTCATCTGGGCTATATCTTGCAGGAGTACGGGATTCCATCAAAGGACAGCCATCAAACAGCTCTCCTGAACATTATGACTTCCCTCATTATGACTGAGGCTGCCACCCTGAAGGCCAGACCCTACACCACTCTCTGCTGACCACTGGCCATTGCTACCTAGGAGCCAACCCTAGAGGCCCAAGACAGCACCATTGCTGCGGCCACCTCCTACCTCATCCTTCAAAGTGTTCCTGCCTGGACCAGTGCCTGGTGCTTTTAGGGGGGAAACAGCCCCAAGTCCATCAACTTATGTCCACCCCTTGGAGGGGCAGGAGGTCCAGCTGGAGCTATGCTTCATCCCCAAACTGGTGGGTCCTCCACAGAGAAGTACCCAGGGCTTCCAGATGACCCATCTCTGCTAAGGGCACTGAATTTTCCCAATCTCACCTGGCCCCTGACCATGTCCTTCTGGGGGCAGCAGCCAAATCTACAATCCAGTTCTGTGTTTAGAGAGAAAGAACTCCATCCTTCTGATCTTCTCCCCCTGCTCTTCAGACCAGCTGTGTGCTGTCACTGCTGCCTGCTGTAGGGACACAGAGAGCAGGACTAGGGGGCTCTCTTTCTGAGCTCTCTGAAAACTGAATGTCCTGAGCAGCTTCAAAGTTCCAGACTGACTGTCTCTGCTGTGACAAAGGCTGCAGGCCAGAGGCGAGGGCAGAGTACTTCAGCTGCATGGGAAGGGTGGGCATGGGGGGTTGGACCGAAGTTTTAATCCAAGTCTCGGGCAATTTCTGAAAAGTCATTTGACCTTTGTGAGCCTCAGTTTCCTCCCCTATACTGTGGAGATGACTGCGTTACTAATGAAAGTTAATTGTGACAGTGAATGTCTACGTTTCTCAAATAGGGAATTCTGATCCTTTGGCCTGGTGATATGGTGGAAGGAATATATTTTTCATAAAGCACAATTTTTATCCTAAGATTTTAGAAAAAATATTGTATTAAAACAGATAAATAATATTCCAGAGAGGCATATAACATTTAATTATAAAGATAAAATAAGAATCATCAAAGCAATTCTACTCTTGCTGTAAACCCTTTGGACTATAGTCAGATGCCTGAGTCTTCTTTCTGCTTACCATGGCGGAGGGTGTATCAGCTGGACCCTGCAACGTACAGTATTGGGAATCCAGCCCGTGACACAAGGCAAATGTTAATACCCACTGCCTGAGAATGGAGAATACCCACAGCTCCTGGCTTTGCTTCTTTGGGGCACACTTTGCTCCAAAGTTCTATTCACAAGTGTCTAGTCTATCCGTCTTGTACATAATCATAGAAAAACTGGAACACAAAAGGATATTTCTCCCTAGATAGTGTATTTCCGGGAAGTAACTCACAGAGACGACAGAAGGAAACCAGCACAGGCTGGAGGAGACAGGGCAACTGCTGATACAGGAGACAGACACCTGGGGAACAGTGGGGACCAGGAAACGTCAGATCAGAGGGCCCTAAGAATAGTGTTGCTCTGCTTCCACTTTTCCTAAGAATCACACAGAGCGGGCTCAAGGCCACGGGCAGCTGGGCCAGGAAGGGAGCAGGAGCTGCAGGGAGGGAAATGATGGCCCATCGCTAAGTATGAAAACGACCTCGCTAAGTCCCTGACACTGATTTATTCCTGCCACTTTATTGCAGACCCGGTTTAACAGTCAGTCCTCCGTGACCCGTTGATCATGTTCCACCAGGCTTACGGAAGAGCCATCTCAGCCTCGCCTTATGACTATTTCTCCCTCCTCAAGCTGAATATTGTTCAGTTTAGGGAACTCAGCCATCTGCTCGCTGGAGGCACATTAACCCAGAGACGCCCCAGTTTTTTCCTTGTGGCCTGTGTGATTGAAGCTAGGCAAGTATAGACCACATGCAGTTTTAATGAATAACAATGGCAAAGTATATTTAAAAGTATGGATTTTTAGCTACACTATAAATGTTGAAAGGGGAAAATAAGCCCATACCTCACACCCCATCTAATTAATTTTATTCCTACTGAAGTGCACAGTTATGGGCCTGGTGCTTGTCATTGATCAGTTTTGATCAAGTGGCTGAGAGTATTGTTTTTTAATGCCTGAAATTCTTCAATAGAACTGCAGAATATGGTTAGCTGGTGCATGTATCATTTCTGCCTCCAGGTATAAAACAATACCTTCTGGGAACCTGTCATTGCACAAAGGCCAGTCTCAGAGCCATCAGTTTATATCCTCAAGTTCTGGGGATAGTGTGGGAGCCACAGTGACAAGATGGGGCATTTCAGAATGTCCCTGCCATTGGACCCCAAATGGAAACCTGAAAACCTAAACCTTCGTGTTCATCCAAATCTGTGAATCACTTCTGAAGCTGTCACTTTAGTTCTGGCAAATAGCTCTGCAATTCTCTAAAATATGGGATTCTACTGAGCTGAGGGCAATGCATCGATGGGAAATGAGCACAGTCTCTGGCTGTCATCTGCTCAATCCTCCTGTCCCAATTGAGTCTGAATGTCTACATGTCCTAGAACAAATTGGTAATGTTCCCCCCCTGCAGCTTCGAGTTCTCTGTGTTCAGATTTCTTTAGGAAAAAAAATAATATAATGAATCACAGGGTATCCGATACTTGGGGCCTCTGGGTGCTGAGAAAGCATTTGAATAAGCAAGTGGCCGCCATCTAACAATGGGAAAGGCCATTGTTACATCATGCAATGAACCTGCCTTATAAAGATTACAACACAGACTGTTTAGATGGCCTTGGCCAGTGCCTTTCTAACTTGAATAAACCATTGAAACCTCCCTTTTCTCCCCTCCCCTGCAGGTACACCGTCAGAGAAAGAACTCAGTTTTCCACCTGTAAACTAAGCTTCCCACAATCTTTACTGTCAGGGGATGAGGCCTTCCTACACTAAGCAGACAAAATCATTAAGTAAAACAAACTGCTTAATTAAAAATGTCAAGTGGGCAGGTTAGGGGCAAGTGGGACCGATTTGGCCTAAAGGCTATATTTTGTTGTACACACTTACAGAAAATAATCCGTAAAAAGAGCCCAGCTGGGAAACTGAAAACATATGCAACGTAGATTACAAATTTCAAGAGGCCACAGCATAAATTTCTTTAAGCTCATTCCATTTATTTTAGGCTTTATATATGGGCATTGGGACCAATTATTCTTTTCATGACTGGATCAATCTCAGCTAATATTAAGGGACTCTTGGTCACCAGGTTCTATGCCTAGGACTTCCCTTTGATCTGCACTCAGCCGTCTGAGACAATAAACTCCATTTTATTGATGAATAAATAGAGTCTTACAAAGACTCAGGAACATGCAGCCTTCACTGTCAGCTTCCTGTCCTTTAAACCTCAACTGCCTCCTGCTACTGCCAGCTGTGACTGTTCAGATACAGCCTTGGGGAGATGGTTTTGTTATGGCATAGTTCTCAAACTTGAGAAACATTGCATAAAAGCAGATTTGGGGCTTTCAGAACCTAAGAGTCTGATTCAGCAGGGCTGCAGATGGGGCCCAGCATCTGCATCTTAGATGTGCCTGTGGTGGCAAAGTTGCAGGCAGCCCAGGGACCACACCATGGACTCCTCAGGCAGGACATCCTGCCCTTCCTCTGACTCCAGGCAGACACACTCAACACACCAACCCATCTTTGACCAGAGCGCCAGATGTCGGAAGCTTTTTCTGGGATTGTCTAATCCGGTGATGGGGCCCAGAGGTAGTACCAGCAGCCTCCCAGGCCTGCAAGAGAGGCAGGAAATAGAGCCAGCAGAGCTCCTCTGCTCCTTCACGACACACACGTGGCAGGAGTGACCTTTGCAAGCAGCAGATTCCCACCCTCTCTGCAACTAGCAGGAGCCAGAGCAGCACGGCCCACTCTCCTCTGCAAGCAGGGCTCTGGCTGTGATTCTTGAAAAAGGAGAGTTTATGATTCTGTCTCTGGCATTTAAAATTAATATACTTATTAAGAGAGCAGGAGAGTACTTTCTGGGTAAATGTCTTTTTTTTTCCCCCTAGGATGAAGGCCAGTTAGTACAAACTCAAAGTCAGCTGGCTCTTTGGGGCCTTGAAATGTTTGGGGCTTAACTGTACAGAATAAGAATGTTGTATTTATAGACCTGATGCCTTTGCTGAATAAGGCTCCCAGCTCCTCCCTGAAGGCCTCGGGGGTGGGGGTTGGGGGCTGGAGGGAAGAAACAGCCTCTCCCAGCCAAGCTCTCCTGGTCCCCACTGTACACAGGCACTCATTTACCCATTCATCTCTCCATCCAACCATTCTTCCATCATCCTTCCATTCTCCACCTAGCCAGCCAACCATCCTTCTCATGCTTTCATTCATCAAGTGCTACTGAGCATCTTCAGAGTACCAGGCACTGGGGCTGCACGGATAAACAGTACTCCCTGCTGTTAAGAAGCTCACATTTCGGAAATGTAGAAGATGATATGCTAAAACTAGGGTTGAGAATGTATTCCCTTGCCTATCAAACTCCTACTTACCAGTCAAAACCCAACTCAAATATGCTCAACCTCCAGGACTCCTTCTCATTCCCTTCAGGAGATTAGAGTGTCTGTTCAGGGCTCTATTCCAGCCCCTTTGGTTTCTATCACTAGTTGGCTCCTCCCCTATCCTGTGAGGGCAGCAACTAGCCTGTCCTGGGTGTATTTCTTGGGCTGGGGATGGTGCCTGCTGCTCAGCAGTTCAGTGGCTTCCTACCATTTGTGAACCTAAGAATCACCTGGGACACTTGCTCCCCACTCATGTGGTCTGACTCTGTAGACCTGAGATTGGAGCCGTGGAATTTGCATCCCCCTCATTAAGTTTCTCAGGGGGTTCCGATGTAGAGGATCCACAGACCACACTTTGATAAACACTATGCTGGTGCCTTAATTAACATTTTCTGAGTGAATGTAAGCAAGCTAAGGAACTAGAGGTCAACAAAAAGTCTGTGATTGTAATAAGGTCTATGGATTGTATCAGTGTTAACATCCTAGTTTTGATATTGTCCACAGTTACATACAATGTTACCATTGGAGAAACCGGATAAAATACGGGAATTCTTTGTACTATTTTTGTAACTTCCTGAGAATCTATAATGAAGTCAAAGTAAAAAGCTTTTTGTTTTTTTTTTAAGTCTGGTTTTCTAAGGCCTCATGGATACAGGGTGGTAATTTGCTTCAGACCATCAATCAACTGGCCTTTAACCCTTTAACCCCATCCTGGAGAGACATCTTCAATCCCCGGATGTTTGCCTCTTCTGCTGAGTACAATTAATTATATACTTAATTAGTACACAATTATCTGCTATATCTTTCATTCTCTGCTTAATTTCTCAATATCCTCTAAAATAGGCGTCCTCAAACTGCGGCCCGCAGGCCACATGAAGCAGTGTGAATTGTATTTGTTCCCGTTTTGTTTTTTACTTCAAAATAAAATATGTGCAGTGTGCATAGGAATTTGTTCAGTTTTTTTTTGTTTTTTTTTTTAACTATAGTCCAGCCCTCCAACGGTCTGAGGGACAGTGAATTGGCCCCCTGTTTAAAAAGTTTGAGGACACCTGCTCTAAAATCTTGCAATCCATATTTACTTTCGAAGTAGGTATGTTAAAACTGTTTGAGGAAGTTGTCACATTTCAGACACTGGTGACTCTGTTACAAAGCCAACATTTTGCCATCTTTATGTGTGCATGGACACCAGGGGTTCTCACACTTAGCAGAACATTAATGTCTCCCAGGGAGTTTTAAGAATCCTGGTGCTCAGGCCACATCCCATTCCAATTAAGATGAGAACTTCTGGGGTGGGACCCAGGCATCAGTGTTCTTCACAGCCCAGGTGATTCAAATCAGCAGTGCAGGGAATGAGTAGAACTTGGCCCCCAAGGACATGGCACATCTGTGGGCCTGCTCAGGTGGGGGGAACTCTGCGGCCACTTCTGAACCGCTGCCCAGTTCAGCAAGACACACCACCCCATCCAAGGCAGGACCAGCTCTGTCATCTCTTCTCTGCTTTCCTTAGTCCTCAAAGCCAAGACCTGGGGGTAGGAAGGGTCCTTCTTGCCTTACAGTGTAGGCCTTTGTCTTGTCTCCAGTACAACCCACACATGCAGATACTTTCCTGTCTGTAGGCTGGAGGACTCCTTTCAGTGTTAATGGACATGTTACATGTTTAGGATGACCCTCAATGTCATCCTGAAGCCCACCTCTAGGATGGAAGCCCACCTCTAGGATGGAAGCCCACCTCTAGGATGGAAGCTCACCTCTAGGATGGAAGCTCACCTCTAGGATGGAAGCCCCCCAGGCCTCACATGGGTAGGCCCACAGTTCTCTACCCTGGTCACAGTTCTTTCAGGCCTCTGCCAGGCCCATGCTGGTCTTTTCCAGGTGAAGGGGTTATATGAGGTCTCTCATGATAGAAAAGGGGCTGGTGTCCAGCTCTGGGGGCAGAGCACCAACTCAGGGGCCAATGGGACCCAATCTGGTCATAGAATGGATGCAGGATCCCTTTGGGGGACATCTATTACCCTCCAATGACATGGTCCTGTTTTCCATAGGGAGGGCAGCTTTTCCAAGTCAGGTCCTGCTCCCAGGGATTCTGGGGAAGGTGCATGGAGCCTGAGAGCTTCCAGACAGCTCTTGTTCTGTCTTCACCCCAGGTGGGTGGGGGTGGGGCTGGGAGGAGGGACCAGTGCCCGACATTCTGCAAACTACCAGCTTGGAAGAGAGTAACGCACCTGTGCCCAGACAATGCCATCTACTCTGACTGGGTTGTACGGCCCCTCGGGAAGCCCCATTAGAGGTGGCCTAGTTATTTAACTGGGCTGGGCTGGCTGCCAGCACAGCGAGGGCTCCTAACAAGCTCTGGTCTCCCTGAACTCACCTGCAGACAGCTAAACATCTCAACTCCAAGGACATCTTGGCCATCGCTCCCTATGCCTGCCTGCTCACCCCCGCTCCCTGCTCCCTTCTGCTCACCTCTAGCTCAGTGTAGAGTTGTAGGCCAACCTGAGGGGGGCAAACCCTGCGCGTTGACTTTGATGCTCCAAGCTTTACGACTGCTTTGAACAGAAAAGTGACTTTTCCTACGGATGAATGAGGTGACCCAAACAGCAAAGACAATTTTTTATCTTTATTTTTTATTATTTCAGATTAACATGAGGATATGAATGTTTAGGTTACATCATTTTCAATTCGAAGGGAAAGTTTAAGTTGCAGTTGAGCCCTTCACCTAGGCAACTTGTCGAGCACCCTCATACTGTGCACGTTAGGTGAGATCCTGCCAATCGCCCTCCCTCCCCCCTTCCCCCTCATCCCTTTGCCTACAGCAAAGGCAATTTTTAAATTTTGAGTGTGGCTCCTGTAACAGCCAATGTTTACTTAGCCTATTGCAGATTGCTGCGTTTTACACATTAAGTCCCCCCATCTCTCCATCTTATAGAGGAAGAATTTGAGGTCCCAGCACACATAAACACTGACTTTAATCAAGAGCCCATACATCTGATTGCTCCAGAACCCTTTGCACTAAGACCTAGAGGTCATCCTCAAAGGCAATAGAGCCCCTGTCCCTTGAGGATGCAAGAACAACTTCTGAGGCCGCCTGGATTGACACTGTGCCCTGAGGAGCAGGATCTAGGGAAGGGGAGCCTCACAATGGCTTGTTTGAGCTGCTGGATGAAAATGGCCTAGTGGACAGAGCCCTGGTGTGGGGGAGGCATGTGTAATTTGCAGGCCTAGGCTGGCTGCCATCTCTGAGGCTTTCTCCAGCCTGCCAGGACATTCGGGAAAGAGGCTAACATCAAAGATGGGGCTGCCCAGCTTCTGTTCAAATCTGCTGGGGGGAGGGGAAGAAAGAGACAGCAGGTCCATTTCTCCAGGTGAGGCTTCCCAGCATGAGGCAGAGCAGAGAGACCCCCCTCTGGCCCCTGAAAGAGAAAAGCTCTGTCATCAGTTTACAGAACTTTGAATATCTTACAACAGCCCTCTGTTAATCTGTTCTACATCTTTTTACTCCATCTCTATTTACCAGTCATGTGCTGTGACTTTGGGAAAATTCTTTTGTCAGTTTCTTCCTCTGTAAATCAGGGACAAGAGTCCCCAGCCCAAGGGGTCATAGCAAGGCTTAAACAGTTCAGTGTGTGCGAGAGACGAGTGCCTAGCATGTGCTCTGTTCCCCGTCAGCCTCAGCTAGTGGAGTAGATCTCTTCTGAGACAGGAATAAGTAATTAGTTCTTTTTCAGCAAGAGACGCCGTGGCTAGATGAAAGAACTTCTTGACTGTTACACAGGTTAAGACACATCAGAATATTCTACAAAGAAAAGCAGACACCATTCCTTCCCTAGAGACCCTTGTAAGAACTATTTTGGTTGAGGTGAAAAATAATAACACTTATTTGAGAACCTTCCTGCACGCCTGGCACTTTCGTGTGCATTTTATCCTTTAGCCCTCACAGCAGCTCCATGGGGGAGTTTCCTTGGATAGGCTCAGAGAGGGGAGTGCCTTGCCTCATGACAAGTGTCACCCGTGCCTGTGTCAGTGACAGGAGATGGACAGACAATATGACCTTCAGAAAACCCCTGCAGCCCAAAGGGTCTCACTCAAGCCACCCACAAAATGGAGATCTCAAAATAATCATGCTTGATTCAAAGAGTCTCTTCTTGAACAATAATACATTCTCCTGACGTTCAGCAAAGCAAGGGCCAGTCAGCTCAGGCCGCTGAGTGACAGCTCCGAGCAGAGCTGTTCAGTAGACGAAGGGTGGATGGTGTTCGTCCGCAGAGGCCCGTGGGCAGGGTGATTGCCGAGCTCCCGTGGGAACAGGCGGCCCTCAGAGGCTTTTGACTCACACTTGGTAAATTGCTTTCATGCATGGGCTATCAATGGGGCCCTGGCCAGATAATAGGATTTTCCAGCACAGCTCTTCCGCCTCCTCTGTAGCCGCCCAAATCTCCGTGCAGAGCGGCTGGAGCGGACGTGCTGTGCTTGGCAGGGCGCGCCCAGTTGAGCTCTAGGAGGGGCGATGCACGTCTAAGAGGCCGTGGTTTAGCGCAGTCTCAGAGAACAGCTTATGTGCACCGCTAGCAAGGAGGGGGCAGTGGCCCAGGCCGTTCCATGGTGGCACTGGGAAGTGCCTGTGGGATGATGATACTGCTGACAGGTTGACCACCAGCCTCCACCGTCCACAGCAAGTTCCTCTCAGGCACCATGTGACTTTCAGAGCGCCCAGAAATCCAAGCTACCTAGAACGCAACCGTGCCCTAGAAGCAGAGGCTGGGGAAGGTGAATGAGTGGGGAAGTGTTCTCAAGAGAAATGAAATGAAACAAGGATGCCGTCTGGGTGGGAGACCAGCTTCAACCTGGTCCCAGGGGGAGCTCAGTAACACAGATGATACCACGAGGTCAGAACCACCTTGAGGCAAGAGGCTAGTCTTTTGTACCCTTCTGTCAGTCGGCCATTGCCTTTTGGCTTAAGGAAGGGGGACTGGGCAGGCATCTGGGACAGCCTTGGGGCCAGGTGGCTCCTATTCAGCTGGGGCCCATTCTCCAGAGAAGGGGGCAGCCAGTACGTCTTAGCAGCCAGTACTCAGAGGGGCTGGGCTTCTGCAGTCCAGCAAAGGGGACCTGGGCAGGGCACTAACAGTGTCACTGTACCATGCCCTTGGGAATACAGCCAGGGCACAGCTCAGCAGGAACCCATCAAGAGCCAGCCTGGCGATTCTGACTTCTTAGAAAGCCCACAGGCCAATGTGCCAGACAGTTCTACAACAGGCAGGGTCTGCAGCAGCCTCAGCCATCACCCTTAACACCCTCACGCTGACACTACAAAGAGGATGGTTCTCAGATCTGCCCTCTCATCTTTCCCCTGTGGGGACGCAAGGCTGCAGGTTCTGTCAAGGGCAACACCTGGGGGCCTCTGCCCAGGCCCTCTGAAGCCAGAGCCAGCCCCAGTTCCAGCCGCAACAGAACACCTATCAGAACACCTGTTCTGTGATGATCCAAAGCCGCCTTCCCGGGAGCCTTTAATACAAGTTTGCTGCCGAAACACAAATATCCGCCTCTGATGCAGAAGAAAGATTAAATTAGGAACAATCTTAATTCTTTCTGGCAGAGAGAAGCGAGCGAGAGCTGTCAGTTCCCCAATGATATATTGTTAAGGAAATCCAGGTTTAAAGGTATTTCATAAGTTTGCTTTTGCCTGCTAATAAAGAGAGTCAGCTAACGGAATCCAATCACCAGGCGAGATTGTAATGAGATAATATGATGGCGTGCTCCACAGAGATGCAGGCAGCTCCTTGAAATCCCTTCAAGAGAGTTTCTGAAGTATCACATTGTGATGGGAGGAGGGAGAGGAGGAGGGAAAATGTGCATAATTAGCCAAGTAGATTAGGTGATTCAAGAGAGATCATACAGTCTCAGCAGGTGGAAAAGCTACTATATTTATCAACCTATGTTGTAAATGCTTCTTGGTCTCCAGGCCTGTGTATGTCCTCCCTGAAAGGAGTAAACTTGGGCTATTTCCATCACAAGAGAGTAAGCACGCTTCCCTGGAGACCTCACCAGGAAGCTGAGAGAGGGCCTCAGGTCTTGGGGGAGCTGCTGTGTTCTAAGGTACCCTTGGCCTAGGGCTGATGTTGCTCAGGTGGGTGTCCACTCTGGTTGTCAACTGTGCACTGGGTGTTCAGATTATGTGTGTAGGGGGATGATAGCACTTTGGCTCTGCTATGATGGCATTTGGCCCCCGCCCTGGGGGTTGAGGGCTGAATTGCACCCCATGTCTAAGCTATAGTCTGGAGAAGGTTGATTCTGTGTGTGCACCTGCGTGAGTAGCTGTCTGGGTACACATGGTCAACCTATTTGGCAAACCAAAAAAGACAACCCACCCACATGTGAAGAAAATATGATTTAGGGCTTAAGGCAATAAAATGAACTTCAAACTCCCATTGACCATTCAAGCTTGACCTTTATGCCTACTCTTCCCTTACCCCAGCCCTCATAGGAGTGAGCAAAGTTTTTCGTTCTAAAGGGCTTTGAGAAACTGATGAAGGCTATGAACTTCCTAGAAAAAGTGCAGACACACGTACACACACAAGTTGTTGTGTCATTTCAGGAGTTTGCAGATTCCAACCATGAACCCAGGTTCCAAAACTCAGAAGAGAAGATGTTGACTTTCTCAGGGGTCCTCAAACTTTTTAAACAGGGGCCAGTTCACTATCCTTCAGACTGTTGGAGGGCCGGACTATAGTTTAAAAAACAAAACAAAACAAAACAAAACTATGAACAAATTCCTATGCACACTGTACATATCTTATTTTGAAGTAAAAAAAAAAAAAAGGGAACGAATACAATCACACCGCCTCGTGTGGCCCGCGGGCCGCAGTTTGACCCCCTGGCTTAGACTGATCCTGGGTATACCCCATGGTGACACCCCCACGCTGCCCGGGCAGGAGGCCATCCAGAGCTGCTCAGCCTCTTGAGACAGGAGAGCTCTAGTTTCACTTCCTGTGCCACCAGATTCTGTTTTGAGGCCTCAATGTCTTGGCTGAGAGAGACACCTGTGGTTAGGAGGGCAGGCCTGACGGTCATGTGAGAGGGGAGATGGCAGTGAAAGCAAGGAATCATGACTGAGACTCAGGTAGGGGCCCACACAATTATCTCTTGCCTTGTGGAGTTTCTGTCACTGCTACTTTGTTCCATAAATGGCAGACCATTCATCGGAAGAAGGGGACTTTGGGGGAGGAAGGTGGGCTTTGGGGGAGGAAGGTGGGCTGAGGGTGCAGCTGAGCATGAGACGGAAGGCCAGGTCATCTGCTCACTTCCTGCCAAAGGACTGAAAGGGCTCTGAGCTGACTGTAGCCATAAGTTTAGACACCAGTCATTGGCTTTGCTGTCCAAATGGGAACTTCTTTCCCTCAGTGATCACTGATGTATCATGTCCCAGTAATTGTGTATTGTATTTTGGCAGTGGTGCATCCAGAGGAGATTGGAAATCCAAATTGAACCTTCCTTCCCTGGCAGAACATTCATCACATACTCCAAGGGGCCTGGGTGAAGTGAGGCAAGGGTGTGGGCAGTCAGGGGGTGAGGTGCTCAGACGCAACCAGAAGAAAGAGGGGAGCCACAAATTTTTTCCAGCTTTCATTTGTGGCCCAATGCCCTGATAAGCATGCTCACACTGCCTGTGTGTCTGTCCCTGCAGAAGGAGAATAGGGCACAGTGAAGGGGGCCCTGCCATTTTGGGGGCCTAGACCTATCTCTCAGCCATTCAATGGCAAGCATCATTTGAGCACTGCCTACCTGCCAGACACTGTTCTAGGCAGTGGGGGGACATCAGGGAACAGAAGAGAGCACCCTAGTGGGGTAGATGTGACAGCGATGCTCAGGTATGCGTCCTGGCTGCACACTCCACCAGGTACCACGCCATCCCCAGGTCAGCTCCCTAGCCATGGCTCCTTGCAGGCCCCCACCCCCCACCTCATCTCCTTCAGCTGACAAGGCAAATATCAGGGTTCATCTCCTCTGCCTCCCACCTCCCTGGGTTCCAAGCCTTGCTCTGGCAGGGCTCTCTGATCTGTGGCACGTCACTTGTCTTCTCTGCTTCTCGGCACTCTCAACTATAAAATGAAGCTAACGGCACAGGCTGCAGGTGTCATAACATCACCAGATTTTGTTAGGATCATGGAACCCACAGAAGATCTGGATAGAGAAGAGACCCCAGGATTCCTTGGGCCCAATGGCATCATCTCAAAGAAGAAGAAACCAAGGTCCAGAGTGGTTCCTTCCATACTGAGAAGGCTCCAGCAGACCTAAGGGAATGTTTGTTACTGTTATTTTTCCTGTGAGAACCACTGACTGGTCTCCCATGTGCCAATCAAGGAAAGTAGGCACGAGTCCAGAGCCCTCCCCGTGGGTCCCCAAGTCCTTCATTTGTCCTCAAAGACCTCGTTGGCCTCAGGCCCTGTGTGGCTCCCCCTGCTATGACTGCCCAGTCCTTTCAAGAGGACGGAAGCTGTTTATTGCTTTCTTGCATGGTGAGGGAGGCTGGAGTCATAGACTAATTAAACCACAGACAGATTCCTCAGCAGTTGGCTTGGACCATAAGTGCTGTTACAACGGGAAAGGCCACAGATGACAGATGGAGCTTTTTCAAGATTGTATCACCATCGCCCCTGAACACGGCCTCCACTCCACCCCTCAGCTTCAGGGCCATACTCCATGGGGTGACTGCTCTGCATCAGGGAAGCCTATGCATAGGTAGGGAGAAAAAGGAAAAATAAGAGGCAGAAGGAACAGCACTGGCCCAACCCAAACACAAGAGCAAGAAATAGCAACCTGACCCACACCGTGGTCTCCACGGAGAATAGGAACCTGTTCACCATGCTGCTCAGAGGAAGAGGGGGGAGATTCTTCCCAAAGTCTAACTGAAGTCCCTTCTGCTGCCAATACACCACAGGGGCAGGGAAAGGGAGAAGATGACTTGCCAAGGGACAGAGGCCAAAAGCTGGGGACAGGGTTGGCCCGGGTGAGGAAGGACCCCTCTGGGGAAGTCCTCACCCTTCACCCGGGCTGACTGCCAACAGCCGCCCCAGTCTGGACTCCCCTCTGCTGCACTATCTTCATCCCACCTCTTCCAGAAAGCTGACCTAGATGAGATTAAACCAAAATTGTAACTTTGCTTTCTCTGATAATCACGATTAGTGAGCTGGAGGGAGGGAGAAAGAAGGGCAAAGGAGATCCCCCAATGTAAAGTGACCTGCGGGGAAGTCTTCCCCTGGTCACCTGGCAGCCAGGTTGCCTCTAAGTCCCCTCTCTACCAGCACCCAGTGGCTCAGATAGTTCATTTAACCTTCTCCGGGCTTCTGGTCCCTCCTCTATAGTAAACACAGCTAAATATTCTTGTCTCCTAAGGGCATTTTGAAGCTCAGGAGTGATTATGCATTTATAACACCTAAGTGCTTGGTCAAAGTGAACTGTGGTTTTCCAGTCAATCAGAGAACATGGGTTCAAGGAGGAGTTAGAACCTTCTTTACCCTGAAGAAGAAATCCCTACATTTCTTGATGATAATTCTTCATAGCCTGCAGAATCACAAAGTTCACTCTAAAGTCTGACCTCATTCCCAGCTGCTGCAATATTGCTGAAGGGACAGATCTAAAAAGCAACTTTGAGACAGAAGGGCTGGTGTCTAAGAGGCCTGGCTCCCACCTCCCTCTAGCTGGGAAGATCCTATAAACTCGGTCAGTCTGCTTTTCTCTTTCCCGGCTGCTCATGCTCCTCAAAACCTACAAGGTCACCAGGCCTGGCTGGAGATGAAGCTCGAGTGCTGATGTGATGCGATCTGACAGCCCTGTCTCCCGCTGCCAGCCCAGGGCAGGGACAGAGGCTGCCAGGCGGCTGGTGGGGCAGGCAGGGTGGGAGGGGCAGCTGTGTCTTGGCCTGGTCAGGGCCCAGCGAGGCCGGTGGGACTAGAGATGCTAAAAGACAAAACAGCTGAGGAGTGGGTTTTTAGGATGCCTCCCTAACTCTCCCCAGCCTGTGACACACTTCATGCTCTGAGACAGCCGCAGCTTTCAGGAGCCACCACTACTGGGGTCAAGTGATTGGGCCACCCATGGGATGGTGGCTTTGTAGGAAATGGATGAAGATGTTGAGGGGCCCTGAGTGGTGGCTTTCTCTTTTCTGAAGATGCTTATGTTGTGCCACAGAGCCTGGGGTCCTCTACTGAGGTCTCATCTCCCAGGCAGTGTCCTTTGACACTTCCATTGTCCTCATGGGGAAAAAGAGGACATGACTTGTGGAAAGTCCCCAGATTGTACCAAGGACTGTGCCAAGGACTTAGGCTGCTTCAGAATCCTTATTGCCTTGCTGGTCATCAGGGACCTCAGGAGGGTAATGAGAATTTAGAAATGTTTACTAAGGTGTGGTGAGGGTTAAGGAGCCTTAGACTGGTGACAGCAGGGGCAGGAGAAGGGGCTGTTGCGGGCACTGGGAGAGACTAGCCATCAGGGGGACTGTGACAGGGACCACAGCCTTGATCAAGGGACACAGTGCTTTGATCAGGAGACTCTGTGGGGAAATGGAAATAACCCCCCGAAGGGCCTGTTCTCCTGTCCTCCAACATTCTGCTGGTGCCACCCGCTGACCCAGCCCCACCAGAAGTCAGAGAGTGTGGAAGCTCACTGATGCCACCCAGTTGGGGAAGTCTCGGGTGTGGGGACCAGGGCAGAGTAGGCTGAGCATAGGCCTGGAGAGGCGAACAGCAGATGGCCAACACAAGACAGTAATGACGCCCTTCTACAAGTGTCCAAAGTCAACAGCTGATGACAAAGTCAGATCATGGGCTCATGCTCTCACTAACGTCTTCTACCCAATCTACTATCTCCAGATAATTAAAGCAGGAGACAAGAGGGGTTGGGTTCCAGGGCCTTTGCAGTCCACCTGCCCGGAGCTTCCAGCTCCTGATGATACTCTAGTAGTCCCTCAGGTCTATGCGAGGTCAGATCCTAGCCCAGCTCAGCTTTCCACTGGCTCCTGACCTTGAGAAATGCCTTAGCCTCTCTGGCTTCAGTGTTTGCATCTGTGAAACAAACACACACATGATTCTATCCCTCTTTTCATTGTGAATATTGTTAAAGGATAAAAATTGTACACACAATTCATGAAATTTTTTCGGCATCAAAATCAAGCCATAGATGCAAGAGAAAAGCAATCCTTTAATTCAACAAATGTTTATGGACATTTGGTGTTCTTGGTGCTGGGGACACAACAGTAAAAAACTAGGCAAGTGTCTACCTTCAGGGAGGTGACATTCTAGTTGGGGGACGCAGACAACAACTGGGCGAATGACTATGCAGGATGTAAAATGGAGACAAGTGGTGTGGGTGTGCTGGAAGTGAGGGTGACAGGTGCGTGCAGAGTGGCTGGGTAAGAGATCTTTTGAACAAAGAGCCAAAGGAAGTAAGAAAGAGACCTATGGAGATCCAGGGAGAGGAGAGAGCAGGTACAAAGGCTCTGAGGCTGAAACGTGCTGTGCATGTTCGCGAGAGGGCAAGGAGGAGGGGAAAGGCCCAAGTCCAAGACCAGGTTTTGGGCCAGCAGAAGGGACTGAGACACAGTGGCCAGTGAGGAACCAGTCAAGGGGAGCACAAAAACAGATGAAAACTACAGGCCCCCCCTCACTTTTGAACACACCTGCCCGATTGCACAATGAAAAAGTAGTGAATCAAATTGAGGAATGCATTAAAGGAGTAGTATCTCATGACAAATTTGGGCTTATCCTGGTAATACAGGCTGATTTAACACTACAAAAATATATTAATATAGGCTGCTGGATAATGAAGGAAAATTCTATGTGGTTATGTCAACATGCAGCAAAAGAACATTTGATAAAATTCTATGTATTTTCCTCATTAAAAAAAAAATCCTCAACAAAGCAGGGGGGAAAATTAAGCTTTCTTAATTATGTAATGTGCAGAAACCCTTAGAAACATTTCCTATGCTGTCTAGAAACAATATAGGGACACCCCTCCTATCCAGCAACATTTAAAAGGAGAATAGGAAGGATAGAAGGGAAAACTATTATTTTCAGATGATATGATCATCTCCTAGGAAATCCAGAAGAATGAAATGACAGACTGTTAGATAATAAGATTCCGGCACAATGGTGGGGTATTAGACTAGCAACCAAAACTCAAAGCTTCCTACCAGGCCGCTAATTAAAAATAGATGCCATTCAAAAATTAAAAAACAAACAACAACAATAGCAAACATCCCTAAGGTCCCAAGGAATAAACCCAATAAAATATGAATAAGACTGTGATGGGAAAAACTATAAAACTCTACTGGGTATCATATCAGAGGTTCTAAATAAATGCCACCACACCTCATTCTCCTGGATGGGAAGTCTCAACGCCATAAAGATGTCGATTCTCCCCAAATTCGATGCAATCCCTAAATAAATCCCAACAGAATTTTATGGAACCTAATAAATGTAATTTAAATTCAGCTGAAAAGGAATGAGAATAGCCAGGCAGTTGTTGAAAAAGTATGATGAAGAGGGATTTATTTGATCAGCATAAAATGTTATAATTACATAAGCCATCGTCATTAAAACAGTGAGATGTTAGCCTAAGAATAGACAAACAGATAACAGATCCTGTGTGTACAGGAATGTATGGTAGCGTTTCCAATGAATAACCAGAGGATGGCTATATCCAGAGACAGCACAGGAATAGTTGCTTGTTATATCAGTTTAGTCCCTGCCTGCTGCCCAGGAAAGAGAACTTGGCTCAACCAGGCTTCAAAAGCAAAAAAAAAAACAAAACAAGTGTTGCTAACATAAGGATGTCTTAGGTAGATAAGGTGGTCGTGAGCTCCAGGCTGCCCTAATCAATGACCCTACCTTCAACCCAAAGTTCCCTGCACAGCCGTGACCCTATCTTTATGTCAGCCTCATTCTCAGGCTGGTTTGCCTGACGGGAACATTGCCCTTCCTGGATGTAGGTCCATGAAGCACCACATCTTCCCCTCTCCCTCGAGGATTACCCTTTAGAAGCAAAGTATTTTCCCAGTTGTACTCAATAAACCTCTCCTGTCCTCAACTGGGCCAGGAGGTGATTCTGAACTTATCACCGTGACCGGCTTCATGCCAGCCTCTGATGTTTAGGCGAGGTGTGATTGAGTATCCTTATCCCAGCTAGGCCCAGCCCTAAAGCCCAGGCCATATATGGGAATGAGGTGATAGCCTTATTGAAAATATAGGGGAGGGGAGAAACAAGAAGTAGTCACCAATAATTGGCCACCAAAGATACTCATTGTGGGGGAGGGGTTAGAGTCTACTTCCCACCATACAAAAAATAAATTTCAAGTTGATGAAAGAGCTACATAAGAGGGGAGTGCTGTGAAAATGTTAGAAGAAAATATACTTACAACCTTGGGGGTAGAGAAGACCTCTTTAGGGAAGGTACATAAAAAATAAAAGCCTATAAAAGAACAAAATTGATAAACATGTCAAAATTAATCATAGCTATCTGATGGGGAAAGAAAAGGAAAAGAAAAAGAAAAAGGAAAACCCTATAAGCAAAGTTAAAGGTAATTTACAGACTGGGAGAAATAGATGAAACTTGTATAACAGATATGAATTAATATCTAGGGCATATAAAGAGTTTCTACAAAATGCTAAGAATAGGCAAAAAATATGAACAAATAATTCATGGAAGAAGTACTATAAATAAGCATTGAACATATGAAAATGCTCACTAAAAATCATAAAAATTCAAATGAAATATTTTATTTGGGTAGAAATTATAATATTGATGATATTCACTGTTCTAAGGAGGGGGGGATGGGAAGATTGATACTCTTGGGAGTGTAAATCAGCAGAATATTTGTGCAAGTTAGACATGTTCTTACCCTTCCCCCAGGACTTTCACTGCTAGACGTTTATCCTAAGGAAATACTCCTTTATGCTTACAGAAAAGCATGGGAAAAGATGGTCTTTATTACATTGTTCCTGGTAGTGAAAAAATGTAAGTGACCCAAATATTCAAAAGAGAAAAATAGTTAATAAGACATTTATATATATAAA
The DNA here is from genome assembly GCA_963574355.1 of Loris lydekkerianus. NCBI lineage: Eukaryota > Metazoa > Chordata > Mammalia > Primates > Lorisidae > Loris > Loris lydekkerianus. The sequence goes on from CAUYPK010041266.1 coordinate 95,236, forward strand.
TGTATCTATACCCATATATGATAGATTTAGCAGTTAAAAATGAGGTAGATGTATTGGGATTGAAATGGAAATATCTCCAAGTCATGTTTTTAGGAGAAAAGAGCAAATTGCAAACCATATGTACCATATTTTACTATTTACATTAAAAAACAAACAAAGATCCTGCATGTTTCTGCTATGTGTATGTAAAATGCACAGGCAGCCGTCTGCAGGGACCCTCCCCCCTCCTCTAGTCACCACTGGGAAAGGGGCCAGGAGAAGGGGTGGGAAGGGGACACTTAGGCTTTATTGGCACTGGTGGATTTTTTAAACATAACTATAAATCCCTTGTACCGTTAAAAATAAATGTAAACATTTAGCGCTTCCTTCATGCACTTGCTGAGGGCGCGCCATCTGCACATTCTGGCTCACCCACGTTTTCTTCTGACACCTTGGATGAGGGAATCCCAGGTTTCCAGTTCTCCTCTGAGGCTTCTCGGGGAATCTGGGGAAGGATTCAGAGTCACAGAGGCCGCTGAGGACTTTGGTTGCAAAGCACAGGGGCTTGGAGCCAGCAGATTTCAAAGTCTGAGTTGTGCCTCGCCTTCTCACAAGCTATTGGACTTTGGCCAAATGAATGTCTCTGAGCCCTGGTGTTTCCATCTGCAAAGAGGGCTTACTCAGGAGAATATCTACCTTGCAGGGCTCCTAGAAGAATTGAATGGGCATCAAAACTACTAGACATGGAATACATTTTTTAATTCAAAACTACCACTCTAACACCAAAGTTAGGGGTTTTGTCTGTTATTTCCAAACGCCTGCCACACTCCCCTCCATTAACGAGCGGAGCAGTGTCATGCAGTAGCCCCTTTCCTCTTCCTCTGCTGTCTGCCTTCTCACCCTCTGGGTGTGCTCGCTGGAGCTGGCACTCAGGTGAACAGTGACCCCCGGTTAATCATGTGATTAAGTCTTTGTCTCTCCTGGTCTCCTTCTGAACACCTGTTAGCAAATAGCAAGGGCCGCGCTGTGTCAGGTCAGCCAGCCACTCCCCTGTGGGCCTGAGCCAGCCAAGAGCTAAGCTGGCCCTTCCTGCCACTGTTAACAAGGGATTGGCAGCTTCCTAGAAGCCAGCCAGGAAATGTCTTCTGAACTACACCACAAGGAGCAGATGCTTAGCAGTGCTTTAGACCTACTCTTCCTTGGGCCCATGTCTTCATTCACATCTGCTTCCCAGGGAGGAGCAAGCTACCCAGATCCACCGGCCTCCACCCAGGGCCTGCCCCTGGACGGCAGACAGAGAGAGTGGGAGAGGAAAGTCACTTCTGACTGCTGCCAGGCTATTGGCAGCCAGGTCACTGGCCCCTGAGATGGAGCCAGGAAATGGAGAATGGAATATCCTCCCCAAGTCATCTCCTGCTGCTCTCCATTGCATTTATTAGACTGTCACTGTCCTCCAAAACACAAGTCCATCACTCATGAGCCCCAGGCATCTGTCTCTCTGTCTCCCCACCTTGGGACCCAAAGAAACAAGAAGCCTGAGCACAAGTCCCTTCATCTTCCCTTATCACTCCTCCCCCCAGAGAGGCACCAGTACACACCTGCAGCAGCTATGCAGACAGGCGCATGCGGCCTCCAGGGTCCACCTTGCAGAGTCAAAGGATGACTCAGAAGGCCTCCTCCCCATCCCCCTCCACTGGCCAGGAGGCAACCTAAATCTCTCCCGACCTTTCTCTTTAAAGACATCTAAGAAAAAAGATTCCATTCCTGTTAGTTATCCGTTAAGACCTGGCTCAAGCATCTCAGCCTCTGTGAAGCCTGCCAGATCCCTCTGTCCTTCCGCATGGCGCCTCTTCCCTGGGGCCTCTACTCATACCACAAAAGTACATCAGTTGTAGGACTCACTCTGCAAGATTGCATTTTAAGATCGCATTTCCATCTGTCTCTAAAACCTCTACATGTCACATGGTGTTGGTACATGATAGAACATTTGGATGGATAGATGGACAACCAGAAACCTTCCTGCCAAGGACTGAGTGTTTGTATTCCCCTAAATTCCTATGTTGGAATCCTAATTCCCACTGTGATGATGTTTGGAGGTGGGTCCTTTGGAAAGTGATTAGGTCATGAGGGAAGAACCTTCATAAATGGGATTAGTGCTCTTATGAAGCAGCCCCGGTGAGCTCCCTCTGACCTGCCTTGCAGAGACAGTGAGAAGACAGCCATCCATAAACTAGGAGGTGAGACCTCACCAGACACCAAGACACCTTGCTCTTGGACTTCTTGGCCTCCAGAACAGTGAGAAATAAATTTCTGTTGTCTATAAGCTACGCAGTCTATGGTACTCTGTTATGGCAACCCAAATGGACTAAGACACCGCCTTGCTCCTCCTCCCAGCTTCTAAAGATGTAATATAATATAATATAACTCCTTCTGGCTTCTCACTCCTGTAAGTCATAACTCTGTTGGTCTATGTAGTTATTTACAACAGAGCATCTCCATAGATATTATTGCACTTGCTAGGCCACTGGTTCTTCTGCTTTGGGGGGAACCCAAGCCTCTCTGAGAGTAGGGAAAAAATTGTGGACCTCAGAAAAATGTGCAAATGTACAATTTTCTTAATAAGTAGCTTGCGGACCCTCTGAAGTGGACCTATGGAATCACCTGGGCATCCATGGACCCAGGTTCAGAATCCTGCCATGATGGTCCACACAGAAACCAGTGTTCTTTTCTCTGTGTACTTGCCCCTGGGCTTGTTAAGATGGTGGGAAATGGGCGAACATCTGCCCTTATTGACTTTTGTGGGCTGAAGATCATTTCCCAGATGCTCTCACTCCATCTTTCTCCAAAGCACATATCTGTTGCTCACAAAGTAGATAGGGGTCCCCAAATTCTATATTGATAATAAACAGGTCCCTTCTTGGGGTTAACTATTCTGTCTTGAAAACAGGGTACCCAATGGAAGTGCTTAGTCTTTTGGGGATGGTGTCCCCAAAGCAGGCCCTGGGCTGGCCAGGCAGCCAGAGGACACGGTGGGGATCTTATCCTGGACTCCCTCAAGCCAGAGGGGTAGGGATGGCCTGTCCACGCTTCTTTGCTTCAGTGCAAGTTCTCCATAGATTGAAGGGCCTTGTCCATTGCTTCCTCCCAAGGGAAGTCTGCAGCCTAAGGCTTGGTGGCGGGACAGACAGGTGGGGCCCAGCCCTTCTCCCAGGCCAAAAGCAATGAGATTAAATTTTATATTTATTGATCACAGCTTTTCTAGACCTTTACTATCATTTAACTCTCGCTTCTAACCAAATCCCCTTTATCTCTTTTTGCCAACTTCTCTGCCTAGAATCGTTTTTTTTCCTCGCACTGTAAACACACGTCCATTTCAGCAAACGGCAGCCCTCTGCAAGAGCTCTCTTGGGTTTATTTTTCTCCCCTATCCTAGAACCTCCTCCTCATGGAGGAGTATCATAAGATCAGGCAGCCCAGCAGGAGTTAAACTAACCCAGAAAATAAACATTGCAAGCTCTCAATTTCTGGAGCAACTTCAAGGTGGGAAGCTGTAGTTAATTCAGAGAGGAAATCTCTTGACTTTTGAATGAGCTGAGGGTCTTTTCATATGCAAATGAAAATATGGTTACCTCTAGATTGTCCAGAAATTCTGAACGTTTAAAATAAATGATAAACATTTAAGATAAAATAAATAAGAATTAAGGCACAACTCATGGAGAAAGTCAGCCTAAATGGATATGCTTTCTCTCCCTCCAAACTCTTGACTCATCTTCTGATGAGGTTAAATGTGGTGTACTTTCATGAGGTAGAAATCGGCCCTCTTTCTCTCTCTGATTTAGGTTAGGTGAGGAACTATTGCTCCAGGACTGGACATCTTCAGGAGCTGCTGCAACTCCCTACCTTATGTCGCGGGAGCTCAAGGCTAGAATACAAATATTAATAGAATCATTTCATTGGTGGAGCTAGACTTGATAGGGTGTGAACTGGAAGCAACTTCATTCTTTTCTTTTGCTACAGACCCTTCCAGCACATTCTTTCCTGACCCTTGGAAGAGCTGGATGACCTCTTAGGAATATCTCATAGCTTTGGGTGTTGGTCATAGGTTTAAAAAAAAAAAGTCTAAGCCAGTCTATTACCAAAGCCTTTAATTCTCAAACTTTTAAAAGCTCCCCTCCCCCAGCTCGGGCTCAAGAGGGCACCTGGGGGAGTGGGGAGGTGTGGTCATGTCTATCACTCTCTCCCCTCTACCTCTTCCCCAACTTGTTGCCCCTACCCCCAGGTCAGAAATAAAGAGATGAGAGAGAAATCAAGGCCAGGAAAGGTATCCCTGACTTGCAGAATGGTGACGTGGTATCTATGCCCTCTGGGCCTGGCAGATTCCAGGTGCCAAGTCTTTCTCTTGCTGTGGGCTTAGGAGGGTTCTCTCATCCATATCTCTGTTGATGTGAAGGAGGCTGCTTAGGATCCCTGCCCCCTCCAGACTTGAAGCAGGGGGCACACCCAGCCTCTGGTCCTGGCACCCCCCTGTGAGGTCCACCCCTGCCCAGAGTACACAGGTTCCTTCGCTGCCCTGCTAAGTTCCAGGAGGGAGCCATCTGGGGGCCCCCCTCTCTGCCCTGCCACAGCTGCTCTCGCAAAGATTTTTCTCAGGCCCCAGCCAAGCTCTCTGAGAAGTCTCCTGAGGTCCCTGCACTCAGGTAGGTGGGCGGGAAGCAGCCCCCTTCAGTCCACTCACAGCCCACCCAGGTGAGGCTTCCCAGGGGCTTCTGTCCCGACTCTAGTTCCTATTTTCATACCCTTGAAGTGGACAAGGAGCCAAGGATAACAAAACCAGTTTTGCAAAGATTTTTTGTCTATAAAATACGGGCGGGGGAAGGCCCTTTTGTCCAGGCTTGTTGGGAGGGGATGGGCAAATGCCTGGCCAGGCCCTGCCACGTGGAACGTGCTCGGTGGGCTCTGATGAGCCACTGCGGAGGGCACAGCACAGGTCTCAGCTTTGGCACCCAGCTGCGCCCTGCTTCCCCGAGCCTGCCCCAGCCCACCCCAAGTGAGGGCTGCTTCTCAGGGCCACTCATTCACCCACAAGCATTCTTTGAGGACCTATGGCGTACAGACATCTCAGAGTGCTGAGGATTAAAACGTGCCCAAGGTTTGAGACCTGCCCTCTATGATTTTTTTTCCCCCTAGTTTTTGAGGAAAGACGGAAATTTAGATACGTAACTGCACAGGTGACAAACACAAGGTGATAGCCAGAGGTCTGCATCCCTAAGAGGGGCTGCAGGACATCGCAGGGAACCCAGTGGCCAGGCAACATGGAAGGTGTCTAGCAGGCTGTGGACACCATTCCCCAGCCTTCTCCTCATAGGGCTGGGGACTCAAGAATGGCTGTGTCTCGGTAGGCACATCTGCCCAGGTGGTGCGGACATGCTGATGCAAAACCAGGGTGAGCTTTCCCAGTGCTAAATGTGCACCTTCCATATGGAGGGACTGGGCCAGGGATTTTCTCAACAAAGCTGGAAATAGGGACCCTCCTATTTTGTAGATAAATCACCTGAGATGGAAATACTGGACTGGATCTCTGCATACAGGAAGCAAACATACTTCTAGCCCTGCAGAAGGCTGCATGCCATTTGAAGGGAACAAATCTCTGGCTTTTATTTAGCTCCTAACACCAAGAGGTTTCCTCCACTTTTCCAGCTTTTTCCTCGAAATACCATAAAGGGAAGTTTATCTAGCTCCAGGTTCTTTACATTCTGTTTAGAGACAGAGATAAAAATGTGTTCATTATCCCATCTGGGGAGGCTCAAACGAGAGAAAAGTGCTTCTGTATCAGGCGACGCAAGCCACCCAAACCTTTTTATTTCTATTAAAAAAGCATGAAGGTAATTTACCAGGATGTGCCTGTCACAGTTTGAAAAGCAGAAAGGCCTCTTTTATCTTCTGCTTTATTTACAGATGCAGCCTGGTGACAGAGGCAAGTGTTTTCCTGTGCAGCTACTTGGAGGGGATGTGGGGAGACACAGCAGCTGTTTCCTCTGTTTGCTGAAAAGGAGCACAGCATGGTCACCTGTAGCTGGTTCCACGCCACGAGGAGCAGGCAGACACACACATATACCCACCGAAGGAGCAAGCTGGGTTTCTGCTCACTGCCCTCTGACTGCAGATGGACAGGGGAGAGCGAGTTGGGGGCCGTCATTCAGAAATGGGCTGAGGGAGTGTGGGGGGAGGCATCTAGAAGGCTTTCAGTTTCCTGGAATCTGATAGGTAGAATCTGATAGGGCCCGAGGGCAGCTCTGATGTCATCCCATTTTCTGGAAGTTTTAGTGATGGAACGTTAATTTCTCTGGGGTGGCTTCCGTGTTGGGTCTTCACTGGAGCTACCTTTTGACACTTGTCATGGAAACTCAGGCACTGTTTAAATCTTTGTCACCTTTATCCCTGTCTACACAGAGAGAACACAACAGGGAAAGGGGGTACTTAGTTCATGCAAGTTAACACCAGGCCAGGATCAAGGTGGGCGTCAGTTTTGATTGTCAAAGGGGCTTTTTCCCACAGTCAGCAGCATTCCCTGGCCCCCCACAGCAATAGTCAGGTTGGTATTTGGGGCTGGAGACATTGTGGTAGATGGGGGATGATCTCGTTCACTGTCTGCTGGAGTAGGAACTAGAGGTGTTGGCAACATGCGATGGGAGCCCAGAGAGGGAATTAATTCCCAGCTGAGACTCCGGGAAGGCAGAGTCTCCTCCTCCTTTGTTGTAAAGCATGGAGGGTTTTCAGGAGAAGCCTGGGTGAAGCAGCACCTTGGCCTTGTTCTGGGGCTCAGCTCATGGCCATGGCACAGTCATCCCCACCAAGGACTCCCTTCATTCACAGAGGCTTCCATCTGGCTTAGCCTCCCCCTGCCTCTTATTACCCAGGGGCCAATGTCTGGTCACAGCGACCTGGCTGGTTGCTGGGAGCGTTACCCTAGCATCACAGCCAGGACTCAGGGTGCCCCACGTGCAGGAGGCCACAGCTTGATGTGAACCTACAGAACCAGAGGCTGAAATCTAGCAGTGGGTAGTTGGGGGGGGGGGGATTTCAAGTTCAAAACTGTGGGAGTAGGGGCATGGGAAGCCCACATCTTCTGGTCTCCTCCTCCATTATAATTGAGGGCCAAATAGCAACTCTGAATATTTTGATACAGAAAGGGCTATATAGGCTGAATTTCTTAGCCTGGTCTTCACAACCCTTCCCAGTCTGGTGCCTGGATGATTCCTCCCTATAGATTCCCACCCCAGCCCTCTCTGTACCCCATGCTCCATCCTCTGTGAGCAGGCTCTTATTTCCCTAAGCAGGTCTCCTCTGTGCTGTCCTTGAAGACCTCCCAGCTGGGTGTAAACCTGCTCTTTCCTGGGGCTTCACCTTTTCAGAGACATGTTTGCCCTCATTTGATCCCTGAGGCAGATGTGACTCTTACCACACTCCAGATGAGGGGGTAGACCCCAGAGAAATTGGTGGCTTGTTTGATGGAAGCTTCCCCGAGCCCTCTCTCTGCTAATCTGAGCTCAGAGCTCCATCTGCCCCCATAGTGTCTCCAACCTCTTACTTCCAAGTTCTCAGTTTTTCCTTCCACAGACCCCTGGGGCTCTTATGATGTCATCGGCAGCCAATCTGAGCTCCTGAGCAGCATGAGAGAACCACTGTTAGAATGCTGTCCGGTTGACACAATCCCAGCTAACAGCAAAAAACCTGATGTTTTAGTTAGGCCGTGCAGCCCGAGTGCAGATAACAGTATGATTTCTGTGGGCTATTTCAGACATTGACAGAAGCTCTCAGAGCCTTATTACTCCATTCCCTAGGGGTCCAAAGACCTCAGGTTGGGAGCTGCTGCACTATTTCTGCAGCAGTGACCACAATTTTCAGGAGAAAAGTCAGGACTCATGGTGTGATAACTATGAGAACACGTGGTGGTGGGGTGATGGGACAGGCTGTAGGATATCTCTACTATTTCAAGAAATCTGGAGTAGATGGCTATTCACTCAACACTCATCTGCTCATTTATTAAGCACCTACTCTGCCGAGCGCTGTGCTGGGGGTATAGTAAAGACGAGGATGTGGCTTCTATTCTCTGCAGAACAGCTGGTTAGTTTACAAATAAGGAAACGAATATGTGGAGCAGAAGAAAGAGTCGTGGGGGATTATGAAAGGCCACCTGGTGAAGGTGGCATCTGAGTCTAGCTCGGAAGGAGCAGCAATAGTTTGCCACGGATATGAACAGAAGGTTAAGAGGAAGGAGCAGGAATAAAGGCTTAGGGGTATGAAAGAGCAGCTATTCAGGACAGTCCACTGGGGTCTTTGTAAGATGAGCACAGAGATGGGGGAAGACACAAGGAGAGGTGAGGCTGGAGGGCAGGAAGAAGTCAGGCACAGAAGGCTGTGACTGCCAAGCCTAGGGGGCCTGTGTCACTCCACCTCCACCCCCATCCCCATCCACACGCCCCACCCTGGCTGACCCATAAAAACCAGGCTTGGGCGACAACATATGCTCCAGACAATTGCCCCTGACCTTGACTATTTTCTCCCCCTGCTTCTGGAATTCCAGACTCTGGGTACCCATGAATCCAGTCATCACAGCAAAAAAATAAGATGGAAGTAGTCCCTGCCCTTTTGTAATGTTTCATCCAATAGAGGAGCCAAACATTAACTCTATAACTAAATGCATAAAGGTAATTTACAAATATCAAGGCAATTTTTCAAAAATTACAAATATCCAATGTAAATTATAGTAAGTGCTAAGACAAGCCACATACCTGGTGCTATAAAAGCTTATAACAGAAAAGACTTAACCCACTCAGAGAGGTGGGAAAGGCTTTCCAGAAGTAATAAAAACTGAGCTGAGACTGTCAGACAAATAGAAGTTAATACCATGCTTGCTTTGGCCCCTACGATGCTGATAACCTGTTTGAACTCTCTACTCCAGCACTGGACTTAGCTTCTCACTTAGTGCCCAGCTTGGCTTGATCCCCTGACTTTTCTAATTGCCCCAGCCTGGGCTGAGAGAGCCCTTTTCCTTACCCCACCTTAACTCCTGCCCCTCCCAGGGTAAACTCTGAGGTTAGGGCAAAGGAGAGTGATTCAGGGACTTTCAACAGGGACTGACATCTCCAGCGCTGAGAACCCCACCCCTAAGTATCTGAGTACACCCCCATTTGGGTGAAGCCAAACCTGTCCAGACCTTACTCACAGGCCCCACCCTGCCCACTGGCCAAAACCTCCTTGGGTCTTCTTCATATAAGGAAGTGGCAGCTCCAGCCTTCAAGATGTTCAACCCAAACCCTTAGACTTAGTGTTGACTTCTCTCTCTGGCATAAATTCCTCATCAGTTCTTCAAAATATTTCTCCCAAGTCTGACCCCCTCTCACCACTCCAGGTCCACTTCTCACTGTGGGCCAGGTCCATGCTGTCACCCCCTTTGACCTGAATTGTTACAATTACTTTCTCATTGTTCTTCCTATAGACTCTTCTCCAGCAGCAGCCTGGCAGACTCAAGATGAAATTTGGATCCTGCACCCCTCCCTGCTCTGCCCTCTATGACAATGGCTTCTGTCTCAGTCACAGTCCCAGCCGAAGTCCTCACAAGATACTCTGCCATCTGTCCTCCCCAATACTTCTGTGCCCTCACATTGCCCATTCTCCTCTCCCACTATGCTGGCCACATTGTTGGTCCTCAGATACAGAAAGGACGCGGCTCCCTCTATCTGGAACACTCTGCACCCACCCCCAAATACTCACAAGGTTCACTCTCTCTCCCTTTGTCTTGGCTCAAATGTTGCCTTTTCAGAGACACTTTCTCTGTGTCCCTCTACAGCACAGCACTGACCCAATGATCACCTACCACCTTTTATCCCCTAATCTTTCTTTCTCCTCTTTTTTCGGGGGAGATTGTTATGTTTTTATTTTGGATTCATATGAAGCCACATTATTTGTGTCTGTAAGGTAAAGTCCAAAGTCCAAGTTATAGTTGAGTGCTGGGCTATCCGGCAGGTCCAGGAGAGGGGAGAGCAGGGCCAGCCTGACTCTGTCCCTGGGGCTGAGCGGGATGGTGAGCATCGGCAGCCTGAACAGGAACACATAGAGTCTGTCGAAGCAGGAACTCAACTTTATTGCATCAAGCAGCCACTTATATAGAACATGGGGAAGGGGCAGGGAAAGGAGGCAGGGGATGAGGTACAGGGCCCAAAGGTGATTGGCTGTATCTAGGTAGAGGCAGTTTTAGGCCGGGCCTTGCTGAGTGGTGGAAGTAGCTCTATGGATCTACTTCTAGTCAGGCTCGGGAAGTTGCACTAGGCCTCAGGCATATGGCAGGGCCCAACAGTTGAGTCCTCTTTATTCTTCTTCCTAGAACTTATCACCTGACATACAATGATTTATTTACTTGTTTATTATCTGTCCCCCCAGCTCTACTCACCCATCTAGAAGGTAAATTCCATCAAGAAGTGTCTTTATATCATTCATCTCTCTATCCCTAATGCTTAGAACGTATGTGTTATGCCTGTAACATAATAGGCACACAAGAAACTTTAGGTGAATTAATAAATGTTCAACTTTGTGTTTTTAAGGGGTCACTTTACCTGGAAAAAGAATCAGAGAGAGACAGCCTCAGGGATGATGAATGACCTGGGAAGTTTATGCAATCCAGAGGGAAGCATAGTTAAGGGTGATGGAGAAGAGAGATGATGCCCTTGAGAAAAATTCAGATGCAGAGTTGGCAGGACCTGGAGGCTGCCGGAGTCAGGGGAAAGGGGATAGTAGGACTCCAGATGGCTCTCTCCAGGTCCTGACTCAGTGGCCAAGGACCTGTTAGTGCCTCTCATCAAGAAAGGAAGAGCAGCAAGGTGAGCAGGTTTGCAGGTAAAGTAAGGAGTTTCCTTTAGAAAGGTGGAGGGTGAGACAGCAGTGAACACCCAGGAGGAGGCAGTCACTAGGCAGCAGGATCTCAGCAACACACCAGGAGTGGAGATCTGGTCAACAGCACAGTGGTGCCATTTACTGGTGTATATTGAGTCACTTAGGGAGACAGGTGGAGTGAGAAAAGGAAAAAAGCCAGAGCCCTAGGGAGCATGGACATGTGAGAAATGCGAAGAAAGTAAGAAATAGGAACTAAGAGACATAGATGGGAGAAGTTCAAAGAGAACCAGAGGACAAGGGTGTCATGGTAATAAAGGAAGGATAGCGTTTTCAGAAGACGGGAGCAGTTAACAGTGTCCAGTGGCAGGGACAGTAACAGAAAGATAACAGCTGAGAAAGGTCTGCTCAGTGCAGTGTGGAGGTCAGATGTGGCCTTGGCTGGACAAGCCTGTAAGTGCAAAAGCCAGGCTACTGCTGTTGGAGATGGGAAACAGGAACAAAGCAGCAGCAAGGACACACTGTGCTTTCAAAGGACTTGGCTGAGTAAAGGAAGGAGCAAGGGCACTAACCAGAAAGGAATCCTGGGGGTCAAGAGCTTTGCTTCATCAGATGGGATGACTGGGGCATCTTTATGGGCTTGGGTCGGAGCCAGACAGGAAGCCCGGGTGGACTCCAGATAGAGAGGGGATGGCTGAAGGGTGTAGCCCTGGGGTTGGAGGGGACAGAGAAGCAGCACACAGTGGAGAAAAGGTGTGTAGGTGGAGAGAAGAGGGGTACCAGAGTCCATCCTATACCATGGCCCAATGGTTCCCTCCAAGGTTGGAAGATGGGACAGGGACATGTGGGAAATACACAGGACACCTGCAACTGACACCTGTGAACTGGGGCGGGCCCAACCAGCCGCTGAGTGACACACACAGTGTTGGGGGAGGGTTGACACTGGCCAGACCAAGCGGGCTAGCAAAGGGAGGCTTTCTGGAGGGAGCAAGATTTAAGAAGGTCATTGAAGTATACAGGGCTTGGGAAAGGACATTCTGGGGGAGGAACAGGGCTGGTTCAGAGCTCTGGAGAAAGGCAGAAGGGAAAAGAAAGCCACAGTTGACAAGACAGACTCACAGGCAGGTGCACAGAGGGACGTTCTAGTGTGAAGGTCAGAACATGAACTAGGAAGGAAGAGACTAAGTGACACAGGCTCGGTTATGACCTCGCTGTGTGTCTTTGGGCAAGGTATTTACTCTCAGTGTCCTGGTCTCCACATTTGTACAATGGAAAGCATAACATGTGGTGCACTTGGTGCTGTTATCTTGCAGGCAGTTGTACCACAACTCAAAACTTAGGGCTCAGATAACCTCATGGGCCCACAGTCTATCTGTCATAACATGCAGAAAGACAGAAGGACAGCTAGAGACAGGCGCCCAAACACTTAGCCCGCATACCTTTTTCCTACACTATCAGGAAATATAATTTGGCCACCTTTGCCTCTGAGGCAAGAAAACAGTAAAATTGTTCCTTTCTAAACTCTCGGTCCTGAAACTGGGGCATCCAGGTGGCTGCTTTGCCTGTGGGAATGGAGAAGACAGCAGGAAGTTGTAGATGCCAAGTGTCAAAACTGTCACCTTCTTATCAGGCTTTGGCTCAAAAAAAAAAAAACAAAACAAAAAACCAAACAAAAAAGACACACCATAATAGAGAACTTGAGGATCCAACAGAAAAAAGTGGGGATTTAGACTAACATTTCCTCCCCTCTCAGCTCCCCTTCATCTCACAGAAAATATCTTGTTTTCCTTCCAATATTCATTTTCCTCTTACAAAGCAATACAACTTTCCTGAGCACAGGGGCACCAGTGTAGGGACTGTGTAACTGCCTCTCTTGCAGCTAAGTGTGACCATGTGGTTAAGTTCTGGCCAATGGCATGCAAGCAGAAGTATTGTGTGGCAGCATTCCTTTAAAAATCCAAGAATACTCCTTTAAAAAGCCATCTGGCATGTTTGCCCTTTGCCCTTTCTTATTTATCCTTTCTCCATGAAGCCACCCAGAGTGTGGATATGACAGCAGCCATCTTGGACAGTGAGGACAAAGCTGCCCCACTGAGATGACAGTACAGCGAGGTGGCAGGATCATGGAGCCCTGAGGAGTATGTGACCAGTTTCCATCCCTGACATGCCCTGCTGTCTCCAGATGTTCACAGGAGAGACATATCAACTCCCATCAATAAAAGCCATTGTTATTTTGGTTACTTGTAGCCGAATCTGATCCTAATGGAAGCATAACTGCCCCCCAGGCAGCTTAGGCTCTGGGACTACTTCCTACAGCAATCTCGACTGATCCTAATTCAAATGGGTGAACGGAAAGAGGATCCACTGCTTCTGACCCCCAGGCCTCCATCTGGCCGGAAACTTCCCTGGAATAATAATGGCAACCTGTATAGTGCTTTATTATTCCCAATGCGCTGCCTCAAACATGAGCTCATTAGATCTCCCAGAAACCCTGGGAGGCAGCCAGGACTGGTATTTCTATGCTCTTCGTTTTCAGAGATAAGGAAACTCAGGGAAAGGAGTTTAAGTATTTTGTACACATCACACAGGCAATAAGGAGTAAAGTCAAGAAACCCGAATCTCCCAGCACCAAGCTCAGAGATTTCCTCAGAACAGAGCTGCCGGCCTGGAGGTGGTCAGGTCAGAGAGAACTGCAAAAAGACGACTCCCAGGGCCAGAAGGGTACAGTGTGGGCTTTTTTAAAAACAAAAAAACAATTATTTAAATTCCTTTAGTCATTTTTCTCTTTTTATTGTGGTAAGGAAGAAAAACCACCTATAACTTGTGATGTATTTTCTTATCAAACTTTGAAGCGTATAGTACATTACTGGGAATAATAAACATGATGGCAAATAGCAGATCGCTAGAATTTTCTCATCTTGCATGACGAAGCCTCAATATTCACTGAACAGAAACTGTCCGTTTCCTCTTTCTCCCAGCTCCTGGCAATCACAATTCTACGTTTTGCTTCTGTGAGTTTGACTACGTTGGAGATCGTGTAGGAGAGGAATCATACAAGCAGTGCCTGCCCTTCTGTGGCTGGCTTATTTCACTGAGCAAAATGACCTCAACGTCCCTCCATGTTGCTGCTGATGACAGGATTGTCTTCTTTTTAAAATATGAGTAATATTCCATTGCAGACTTATTCACAACAGCCAGACATGGAAGCAACCTGAATGCCCATCGGTGGATGAGTGGATAAACAAAAGTGTTTACCCACACGCAGGTGGCACATCACACCTCAATTCCATCTGTAGGTAAATAGAGGCCAGAGAGAGCTTCCCAGGATGGCTGGAGAAGACTTCTCTAGGATTTCATCCAAACATTGGTATTTATAGCAAAGCACCTTGCAAGATATTGCTGGGGAAACAAGACATTGAGGTTACAGAATGAGAGTGAGATTATCACTCACAATACAAAGCAGAAAGCAACACAAGCCACTGAAAAGATGGTGAAGTTCAAAGAAAACCAATTTAGCCAATATCCTTTGTCCTCTCTGGGAACCAAAAGCTTGGTGTGAGGCGCTGAGAACATAGAGGTGAAGAGGACAGCATGGTTCCTGCCTCCTGGCCTTTCCATCTGGCTCTATCACTCTCCCATGAGCCAAAGGATCCCAGCAGAGATCTGAAGCCTGGGAGATACCAGAACTTAAGATAGGGGAAGGAGCTGCAAAGAAAGGACACCTGTATAGGACTCAAAGCCATGTAAGGCAGGGCTTGCAAGTCAACCATGAGCCCAGCTACACAGAGTTGCCTAGGCCAGGTGCCTAGGGCCATGGCAGTGACAGTGCATGCCCCCAGAATTCCAGAAGTAGGGATTGGAGTGATCAAGGAGGGCTTCATGGAGAAGGTGAGACCTTAAGCTGGGACTTACAGAATGGGGGGGATTTGAATAGGTGGCAGGGACAGGGAAGAGGTTTCATGTGTGTTATGAAATGCACACAGCAGTGGTGGGTGAAGAAGCAATGACTCAATGGGCCCAAGCCAAGGATTCAGGCTGAGGAGTAAACAGTGGGACAGTGTCCCTGCTGTTTGGAACTGAACACCAAGCTTGGGCCTTGTTCCCTAGATACAGATGTGACATGATCGGAGTGGTGTCTAAGCTTCAAAGTAGCTCCTGGCAGGGTGTGTTGGGAAGCGTCTATGAACCTGGGTGTTGGGGCAGCCCCTTAAGTGATAGGGAGCAAGGCAGGGCAGGAAGGAGGAACTCATAGCCCTAGGGTGTCTCCAACAGAGAGGACTTGGGTCCTGGTCAGACAGCTTCCAGAGGGGGCTGAGCCTCTGTGGAACAGAGCTGCCCCAAGAATGTCTGCCATGGCTGTTGTGTCTATGGGCGGATGGCAGCTTCCACCCAGCAGAAAGCAGGCCCTGCTCAAGTGTGCTGTGTCCTCCACTTGTGTGATGGCTCCCGCAAGGGGAGGCTCTTCGGGGGTTCCCACAGGTGAGGCTGAGGCCATCAGGGATTCCTATGTGTCACTGGGGTTATGGCCAGCTGGGTGAGCCTACCTCACAGCCTGGTCCATGAGAAATAGGAAGGAGAGGAGTCACTTGAGGGGTAGGGAGAGACCCACATCCTGTCTCTAAGCAATAGTCACTCCGTTGCTCCTGCCCACCCACCTGACTCCTGTTCCCTATGTCTGTGCTCAGCTCAGAGAAGTTCAGATTCTGGTCCAAGAAGGTAAGATGCAAACAGCCCCAGAGATGCTGGCCAGAGCAGAGACTCAAGCATTCATCTCTGCCAGGGGTTGGTCTGAAGAGCCCTAAGGAGGGGCTGCAGCATGATCGATGGTGTTTCCAGAGGTTATTAACTGAGCTGGACTTGGTGTCTTTGGGCTGATCTATGATCTAGGGACAGTTTTAAAGTATGTAGCTTTGGGGCATTGGATTATCGAAAAGAGTTAAAATTGAAGTAGTCACTCAAAGCACTGCCATCTGTCACAGCTGCTGGCTGGGGCTCCTCTGGCAGGATGGGGAGATGGGGGGTATGCCCTAGTGTCCTGCTTCCCTGGTCATCCCTGACACCCCCAGGCCATGTGTGAGTGACGCTGTGCCCAAGGTGGAAAGGGCAGTGGGAGTGAGGCAAGGGGGAGGGAACAGGTTATCTCTAGTCCAATTTTTTAATAGGGCAAATCATCACCTGAGTTTTCCTACTGGAAGATAACTAGTAGCACTGTTACTGATACTATTTTAACATTTTCTGGGAACCTGTTACTGGTCCAGGTGCTTTTCCTGTCTGAGCTCACTTAACACTAGCTGGTGACCCTGGGGAGCAGGCATCCCGGCTGTCACTTTACAGGGGAGGAAGCTGAGGCATGTAGGTGTGGCAGAAGAACCCGCCGAGCTACATGGGGGTGACAGCCAGGACTCCAGGTAGGAGCTCGGTTCCAGAACCTGGACCCTCAGGTTCTAGTGCCCCTCTCAGGCCACGCCCAGACCTGTCTCTCTCCCTTTCTTACACGGCTCCCCTCTGTCAGGCCTGAGCCATCCCTGTCACCTTTGTATTTATTGATCCATGCATTTAACACCTGCCTCTTCCAACTGGATTCTAAACTTGCAAGATGAAAGAGCGTCAGTGCGTGGGGCCCATGCCTGTGAGACTGGGCTGGGGGCAGCACTCTCACCCACTACTGCCCTGAGCGGAGTGCCGGGCGACTGGTGGGTTATGGCCACTGAAGAGCCCTTGGGCCCAGGATGGTCCTCAGCACGGTCCACTCCTTCTTTCTCCATCATGAAGTGACTCTTGGGCCTCTCTCCAGCTCTCCCTCCGCCCTTAGTGAGCCTCCCCTCCCACACTCTCCATCAGAAGCATGAAATATTAATCAGGGATTAGCCGCTGGCTGCTCATCCACCCACCTGGAGCGAGCCCAGAAACCACAGGAGGGCAGGAGGGAGGCAGGGGCCATCACCAAATTGTGCAGATTACAGGACCTGCAAGCTGGAAGGGGCCTCTGGAGGCCAGTTCATCCCTGTTCCTGGCACTGAGCAGGACCCGACTGCACCAATTCCCAACCCAGGCTCTGTCTGCACTGGGGTGGGAACAGGGCCACTTTAGCCCCTGCATAATCCCCACCAGTCACCACATCAAAGTAACAGTATACATTCTCTGGAGTGGGCAGTTGACATTCCTCAATCTTACGTAAAGTGTGTGAATAAGCGTTTCTAAAAAAGTATGTATCTATTTTTGCCGATTTATACCAAACAATTTCTGTAAAAACAGTTCGTGTTGCTGGTGATACATATGTACATATGGAGCTTTCAGACAGATAAAGGCTCAGCCCTCCCCAGCCAGCTTAACCTGGTGACAGCCCCCGCAGCTTCTCCCTTGGAACTAAGGGAGAAAGGACAGCTCAGGGTGGCTCCTGCTGGATAGCTGCCCCTGTTCCATCCCAGAGCACCGCCCTGCATTATGATGCAAAAGACTCTTTGGAAATGGTTTACTATTCATCTCCCCCATCAGCTGTCATCTCCCAGAGGGTGAGCTCCTGAGCGGCATTCATCTGGTGCTTAGCACATGACAAGGGTCAGAGGAATGTTCCTCTTCTCATGTGTCCCATCATCTCCCCAAGTGCTCTTTCTCTCGGCTCCCTCTCACCTCTCTGTTCACTGCCCCTCCCTGTCTTACTCTCGTTCCTTGTCTATTTCTTTTCTCTCTCTTACCTACCACTCCAAGTCCTTCCTCCCAACTCCCTGCATGGTTTGGTCCAGAAATGACTATTTGGTCAAGATGATGAACTGGTCGTGAAGAACATGAGCTATTGATTGGAAACATTCATTTACAACTCATTTTCAAAATAAAACTTGTAAAAAAACATTGCCAAAAAGCTAACAGAGCAGATTGAAAACAAATTACAAATGTTTAAGAAGAAGGCAGGGGACCCCCAAATTGAAAATGTCCAGATCCTTTTCCTTTATGTTGATAGTTTTATAGTTTTGTTTCTACTTATGCTTTTTGTCCTATAAAAGTACACATTACAGAAAATACAGACAAGTAAAAAACAAAACACAGTTATAATCCTGTCCATTCTGATATGGCCACTGAGCCCATCTTGGCCTCTACCCTTCTGGATTCCTGTGTGTGCACATTTGAGTGCATTTTACACTTCCCAAAGAAAGTTCTGGAACTTCATTCGCTTGAGCTATAAAACAAGAATACTAACAACAGACCTGGTCCCATTTTTTAAAGTATTGTGTATTCTACCTTCTTCTTAGAGTTTTGTAATAGTCACTAATGAATATTTATTGTAATGTTCACTGTAAATGAACATAAAGCTCTGGAGAGAACCTAAGTTAAGAAAACTGTTTAACTTTGTTATTTCCTAAACTGATTCCAGAGCCACTTTTTCACCTCGCAGCTATTAATGTCCATACTTGTGTCCTTGGGGAAAAAAATCTTGCCAAACAGTGAGAGATTAGTATCTACGTACCTACAGTTTACAAAAATAGTCTTACATATTTTGTAATACTATATGTTTCCAAGTAATCCCTGTTATCGGGTAGTTGGGTTATTTCCCACTTTTTATTACCACTTATATCATAAACAATACAGAATAGGAATAATAGGTTGAGTGTGGATTAGTCATAAAAACAAAAGGAAATAAATTCTTTACAAAAATAAACATGTTCAACAATATATAAAGATTGCAACCTTCCCCCACCCCCAACTGGTATACCAAAATTCCCAATTCAGACATACAAGAATATCCATTTGTTTAACAAATACATAATTTATGGCAAGCCTACAATGTACCAGGCTGTATTGGAAGTTCTTAGGGTACAGTTAGTATGACATGTAGAAATTCCTGTCCCCATGGTGATTATAGGCAAGTGGGAGGACACAGCCAGTGACTAAACAGAGGAAGGAGATGGGTGTATGGCAGAAGGAAGGTGAGGGGATGGCCAGGTAGGGGGCAGTTTTTAATGGGCTTTCTAGAGGAGGCCTGGTTGAGAGGATAGTCCCCCAGCAAAGCGCCTGTGGGAGGTGAGGGAACAAGGGAGGTAGATATCTTAGGAGGAGCTGTCCAGGCAGGTAAGCACATCTGGCCCTGGCCCTCTGAACCAGAAGGAAGAGGCACCTGGCCTTTTCACAGCAGTTGCAGGGTGGGGGCTGGGCTTCAGTATCCTTATTTGAGGGACCTAAAGGGGCACAGCATTGTACTCCTAAACAGTTAGGAGAACAGAAATAATTGACTAATTCTTGTTTCAACCAAATCTTTTTTTTTTTTTTTTTTTGGCATCAACACGCTTTCAACTAAACTACCTCCTCTCGTTCCCCAGGCTGTTCTTCCCCTTTTCTCTCCCAAG
The DNA here is from genome assembly GCA_963574355.1 of Loris lydekkerianus. NCBI lineage: Eukaryota > Metazoa > Chordata > Mammalia > Primates > Lorisidae > Loris > Loris lydekkerianus. The sequence continues at coordinate 114,441 of CAUYPK010041266.1, forward strand.
GCCAAGGATGCTGTCTCCATGCTGAAGAGCCATGACAAAAGCCTCTCACTCCCCTGAAATCTCCTCAAGTGAGTCCTGGGTTTCAGCCACCTTCAACTGCTGTGCTGCTCTGGCTGGGTAGCCCCTGCCTGTATCCGCAGTCCGGAGCCCAGACCCCAGAGTGGGTGGAGCCTGGTGTGGGAGGAGCCCGCGTGGGAGGAGCCCGCGTGGGTGAGGGCGGGGCCTGCAGGATGAGCCTGGGTCTAGGAGATCTGCCAAGCCAGTCACCAAAACAGCAGGGGCTCTTCTGTAAAGTGTGTGCAAACCACATGGGAGGGGGCAGAGGCAGATCTAGACATGCAGAAACCACAAAAGGGACACCAGAAAATAGAAGCAAAACCTGCAGGAAAGACACAGCAGACACGGAGGGAAACACAATCAGGAAGAAAGGAACCAGAACATAGAAAGGGACCGAGACCAGGATGAATGAAGGGTCCTCCATGGCTGCCATGGCGGGACACACAGGTGGGATGCAGGTGGAGGGAGGGGGACAAGTAGAGGGGCTCAGGGCTCTCCCAGACCCTACTCTCACCAACACAGAGCCTGAACAGAAAATAGCCAGGAGCAGCCTGGAACAGCTGACCCAGCAGGCCCAGCCACAGCACAGAAGCCACTGCTAGGGGGTCAGACTCCAGCCAGCTCCAAAGAACCTTCTCCAGATCTTTGAAATGAGCAATCTAAAGAATTTAGAGATTGCCCTTAGGCAAAGACAAGATGCTGGTGAGGTTAAACATTCCAGCTCCAGGGCCAGACTGCCTGGGTTCATATCCTAATTGTACTATTCTAAGACTGTGTGATCTGGTTCCATCACATTTCTGAACCTGTTGTCTCTTCAAAATGGACATTTTAAATAAGAAATAAATGGTTTGAATAAGATAAAGCACATAGAAAGCATTGTGCCCAGTGACTGGCACGCAGTAAGCGTGTGGTGGCGTCTGTCGGCTGGTGGTATCATTGCTCCTGGGATACCCATTGACCTGGGCCCTGCCTGGGAAAGTGGTGGTTGAATAGGAAAGCTTGTGGCTGCGGACCTCTTCTCTCCTAGTGTAAATACACTAGGAAGGGGCTGGATGCTCTCCCAGCTTCCATCTCGCTTATATTCCAGAATGGCATGGACAGTACACACTTCAAACATCACCAAGCCTCGCTTCCGGGACCCTCTAGGCAAGCCACTTCAGGTGCCCATCTCCTGGGTGCAGGAGGCCTAGGGCTCAGAGTTCCAGCCAGAGTTGGCTTCTGGATCCCTTGATCTCTAACATGCCTTAAACCACTACCCACAGCTGTCCTGCTCACAGTTCTGCAAGCACTAAACCAGCCACCCTTGCATCCCTAGAGTAGAGCCTCAAGTCCCCGGACCTGCCTTGGTCCTGGCCTATGCAACCCTCTTCTTCCCAAGGCTGGGATCCCTCCTTCCACCTTCCTCCTCTACCCCAGCTCTAGCCTTAGGGTCAAGGAATCTTAGCAGTTCTGGCCTAACCCATCATGATGTCCAGTGCTGATCTGGGTGGGGCTGAGACTGACTATGTAGGATCTGCGTCACTCTTTGTGTCAAGGCCCTGTTTTGCTAACCTTCCCTATACCCTGGTCACTCTAGCCTGGGTGCCTGGGTCTCTGCCCTGCTAGTCCCAGACTGTTTCCCAAGGGATATAATCCTGTTGCTAGCACCAGACCCTCCCTGAGGCTTCCTGCTGACCCTCCTCCACTCTGCCCACTGGTCAGGATTCCTGCTGCTCCATTTTGGGTGCTATCCCAGTAGTCTAGGCTGTAGACCAGGGATCCTCAAACTGTGGCCCGCAGGCCACATGAGGCGGTGTGATTTGTTCTTTTTTTTTTTTTACTTCAAAATAAGATATGTGCAGCGTGCATAGAAATTTGTTCATAGTTGTTTTTCTTTAAACTATAGTCCCGCCCTCCAATGGTCTGAGGGATAGTGAATTGGCCCCCTGTCTAAAAAGTTTGAGGATGCCTACTATAGACCCTCGTCCTAAGCCTGCCCCACTGTGTGGTCCAGCTGCAGAGGATCTAATCACAAAATCCAGCCCCTCAGAGACCTGGCAGCCTCTCCACCTTCACAGTTTAGATGGCGTGAGACTTGACTTTGCCTGGTGTGAGCTTCCCACCCAAGTGGGAGGAAGGCTATGCCCTGGCTACTCCAGGATTAATCTGGAAGGAGAACCATAAGACCTTTGTGGGAGTTCAGGAAGACTCCTCTCCTTTACACACATTTGCACGAGTCCAGACTGAGCCCTTCACTCAGATTCCTTCTCCAAGCTACCCAGGCTGAAGTCAGCCTGCTCAGCTCTCAGCCCTTCAACCAAGAAGACACTAGTCGTCTTCCGAGACACTGGTCTGCGTTTTTCTCTCTGTGCCTTTATCCTCCTCCTTCTGCTCCTTTGACAGTTTCAGGTCTGTTCCAGCTCCCTGTGGAATTAGAGGTCCCCATCCCTCTACGTCCCTGGCTTAAGAATGCAGGCACAAATAAATCAAACTCAAGTCCGTGTTTGTCTCTACATTCGTCTGTGATCCTGGGTCCCTGAGTTTGGCTGTCTCTTTCTCACTCCTCCTCAGCTCCGTTTCCCTCCCTTTCTTCTCCCGAAGTTGGTGTTGTCAAATATTCCCACCGTCAGCACTTGCCGAGTTGAAAGTTCTCCCACTTCTGCAGCAAGCGGTGTGGGCAGGCTGGGTAATGTCTGTTTTACCCTCTCTGTAATGAAGCCCATCTTCTTTTCTTGGTGATGGTTATTGATTCTGTCTTGACACCTTGGTTTGTTTTCCCCAGCTCCTGCCTTCCCTTCATCTTGCTGCGGCCATTTTTCCGCTCTTATCTGTAATTTCCTCCCTTGTTACAGCTGCCTCCCTCCTGGGCTGGTGCACTGGCACCGGGTTTTGTATTAACTCAGTCGTGCAGCTCCATCAACCCTTCTCTGATGGGGTGAGTTTGGGTGGTGGCCGGGAACAGGCACATAATGACAGGAGGAGGGGAGACAAAAGTGGCAGCTGGGCCCTGCTCATCTTGGTTGCTCTAAAGCACAGCGGTTCCGGGTGGCCCCCCAGATGAAGGCTGGTAAGCTCAGCTAAGGAATAACATCTTTCACATCCTCGCTCCCATCTGCCTTCCCCCATGCTCATCTCTCACAATCTCAAACACTCCATGCAAATGCGCATACCTTGCCCTTCAACCCTTCTCGTCCACATCCCCAGGCTGTTGCCTGTGCTGTTGTACCCTTCCCCATCTATTTTTCACCTGGAAAACTCTTATTCATCTGCAAACACCCAAATTCAATTTTATCATGTCTGGGATGCCATCCCTGGCAGGTCCCTGCCTGCACTACCCTCAAGGCAGAGTTAAATCTTCCCTTTGCTGAGGTCCCACAAGTCTTTATGCAAAATAATTCTTTACACTCCCAGCTCCTGAAGGAATGGGGTAGGTCTTAGTCACCAGGCATTTACTCAGGAAAAGACTTGAACGGTGTCTTCTGGATCACTATAAATTCTATCCCGAGGAGGCAGGTCCAGAATTTGCAGTGGGTCCAGCAGGTAGGCACTATCTTTGCTGAGGCATGGGTTGGACCATAGGGACTTAGATGAGTCTGGGGCCAGGGTCTAAGCACACACACCAAGGTGTCCTGATGTAGAGATGGCCTCAGAAACCAGCAACTCTCCATTGCCTGGCATTTTCGGCTGGGCCCTGGAGCCAGGAGCAGTGATTGGTGGTTCTGAGCATTTTGCACCTTGTACAGAGTCAAGGGTACTCACTCTGGAGAAGCTAAGGGGAGGGTTCAAAACCAGAGCCCCTGGAGTGAAAGCCTTGGCAGTCCTGCCACCCTTTCTGGCTGGCACAAGGCTAGGATCCTGGAGCCTGGGGCCAGTCCTCTCCACTCCTTCCTGCCTCCGTCCATGGCAGGCTCCCAGCAGCCTGCAGTGCCTCATTTTGGGCAGCTGCCTGGCAGCTTCTTCCTGGCACTATGTAAGCAGCTGTTTCTCCCAGGCAGACTATTTCATGTATCAGTAAAAGTGCAGCCTTATGGAGAGGAGGCCTGTGGTCACCTGGAGTGGAGAGCTCACCTAGAAAGGAAAGGGGAAGAATTTGGCGTCCATGAAGCCATCTGAAGGCATTTCGACCAAACCAAGAGAGGAAGAAGACATAGCTCCTCTTCTGAGACCCTGGGACCCAGGGCCTTACCTGGGGAGGGGAGCTGGAAACATTTTTCATTTTGTTTATCTTGCCCAGATGTTAGTACCGATTTGATGGGGTGACATGACTTTTATTATTATTATTAAGATAGGATCTCGCCATTGCACTTCTGGCATTGATCCTGGCATTCTGGCTGGAACCCTGGAAAGGGAAGATTGTTTTCTGAGGCTGACCATGTACCACACACCATCAGTCAAGCCTTGGACAATTAATGCAGGATCTGCATACCCTTGTAGCAGATGAGGAAGCTGGAGGCTAAAAGGGGTGATGTTATTTTCCAGAAGTCACACAGACAGTGAGTGACTTAGTTGTGGTTTAATTCTAGGTCTTTCAAACACTAAGGTTGGTGCTCTTTTCATTATCTTCATTCCCCTGGGTTTCCGCTTCTGTGAGAAGCCTCCATTCTGGTGCCATCCCTCCCCTGAGCATTATGTCCTCGCTGATGTGGTACCCAGGGTCCAAGACAGCTCCATTGACCCTCTTAGGATTTAAGCCTTTATGAAGTCCCCTCCCACATTGAACAAGGGATGGACTGTGGGACTGACAGAATACAGTATAAGTGATAGCACGGACTTCCAAGGCCAGGCCACAAAAGGCATTGCAGCTCTGCCTTGGTCTCTTGGATTATTCACCCTGGAGGAAGCAGCCACCGTGTTAGGAGGGTGCTTAAGCAGCATCACAGAGGACCCACATGACAGGAACTGACTTGCCAGCCATGTGAATGAGCCACCTTGGAAATGGACCCACCAGCTACAGTCAAACCTTCAGATGACTACAGCCCCAGCAACATCTTAAGTGCAACCTCACAAGCAGCTCTGAGCCAAAACCACCCACCTGAGCTGCTTCAGAGCACCAGACACTGAGAGACAATAAACCGTTATTACAGTTTTAAGCACTAAGTTCTGGAGTGATTTTTTACACAGTAATAGATAGATAATATGTCTGCCTTCCCCCAGACTAAGGGCACTAATGTTTTCAGGGCCTACTACCCAGGGCCACCAGGCTGAGGGCTGGGCCATTCTTGGCTTCTAAGTTTTCTTTACCTCAATCTAGAAAAAGCCTTGACATAGGCACTGAAGCCAAAGACCCTCTGCCCAGGAATCTCTTTGTCCAGAGACTCTGTACTCCTCTTAAGGAAAAACAGGGACCCATCTCTCCCTGAGATCTCAACATAATACTCTACTCACTGCTCCAGCTTTTGGATGAGACAGATGAAGGTGACGTCGTCCCTCAGACCTCATCAGAGGAAATCTCGCTTTCCCTCCCTAATGAAGATAAATCCCAGCATCTGAGAAGACAGTAAATGGATACAAATGAACTGGCAGGGATATCAGATGGATGTGTCTCCTTGAGATCTACTGCCGATGGCACATGGCTGGCTGTCCCAGCTGACACCCAGCCTGCAGTTCCTGGAGAGCCCTGAGTGGCACCTCCCTCTTGGAGAACTCTGAGGCCATCTTAAAGAGGCTCTATCCTCTCTGCCCTGGTCTCTCCCACCTTTAGCTGGAGCCCTAAAGGATGTCTTGGGGACACTATGTTGCCCACCACAACACCAAACTCAAAGGCTGTGGAGAGAGCTAGCACTCAGACCCTCACCCTGGCGTGCTAAATGTCCATAGATTCTACCACATTACTGTTTCAGCTTCCTCTTGCTCTACGGTGCAGAGCACAGGTAAGCGTTTTTAGGCTGGAAAGTTTTGTTCTTATTTGCAAAGCTGCCTTAGAAGAAACTGTTTGAATAACTTGTTGGCTTCTGATTGGTTGAGCACCTTCTCCATCCCTCTGCCTTCAGGCTCTGAAGTCTGTTTCCCACATGTGATGGGCCCCCTGGGGGGAGCAAGAGATCTCAATGCTTGGAGACCCCACCTTAGCTTCTAAGGGGCTTTTCAGCTTCTAAAGAGCTGGGGATGGGGAAACGGTACCAGCTGGCCTCCGAGACTCCATTTCCCATCATCTCTAAGCAGAGGGAAAGCCTTAGAAAGCTTGGCCCTCCCCTGCTCACACCTGTCCCAGTCTATCAGGTGCAACCATTTCACACAGGCACATTTCCTTACCCCAGTACACTCCTGCTGTGGCTCAGTCCCCTGGAAACTACACACAGCATCTGTCTCCTTATTTACTTGTCCCCCTTGCTTTGCACGACAGGCCTCACTGACCAACATGTTGTTTCTCTGTGCCCAGGCCTGCCCCTCGCTGTCGCCAGGTCATGCTGGTCTCGCTAGCCCCTTGCCCTTCTCAGGGAACCGCAGAGCAACAGCCAGCAAGTTCATTCTTTGACAACATTTTCTATCGCAGCACCTGTTTCTCTGCAAACACTGGGGTCCCGGGCCAGCTGTTTGTGGAGAGACAAAGGGAGCTGCCTGTCCTTTTTCCAGAAGCATCTAGGGAGGGCACCCTCTGAGTTTTGCTGTCGTGACTGTTATCTGGTGTCACTGGGATCTGGTGTCACAGCGGTGGAAGGCTGGAGGGGATGAGGGGCTGGGTTTGGCATTGTGTGATGAGCAGGGGCCTGGCACCAGGGTAAACCCTGGCCCGAGCCATTCCCAACTTTGTGGGACTGTGTCTCATTTTATCCTCTGAAAAGGGAGTTTTACCCACTACACCAAGGAGGGAGGCAAGGCGTGGAAACAGCAAGGGGGATTTTCTAAAAGGGGTAGTCACAGTGGCAGTGACGACAGCTGGAGTGTCCCTGCCTGCACTGAGAACCAAGGGACCCAAGAAGCCCAGAATCAATCCCTGCCAGACACCCTCAGAAGCAGCTCACTGGCGCCAAACAAGGAACGGTGGGCAGAACTGTAGCTCTGGGGGGTGGGGGGGGAGGGGGGGCGCATTAGTCTTTCAGGACAAGCATAATGCCAAGAGCTCTTGTTCCAACCTCTCTTCTACCAGCAGACAGAATGGGGACCCACGGGGACGGGCAGCAACTGGCCTGAGACCCCACTGTCCACCAGGGGAACCGCAAGTCTCTGACTCCTCTCACTACCCAGGGCTATGCCCGCTGTCACTCACCGGCGTACAGGGACTGATCCACTCCCCGGGGCCTCTGCCCTAAGCAAAGCTGTGTCTCCAGACCAAGTTCTGGGGCCCCCTCCCAGTCCCAGACACTGTGGCTCCAAGACAGGGTCTCTTAAGAAACCATTAGCATGTGGGACGGCTCCCAGAAGAAAGTCATCCCCTGCCTGGGGCAGGGCTGTCCGCAGTTCCTGCAGAGAGCACTGAGGTAAAGTCTGTGTCCTCCATAAATGGAGGAGAGAGGGGGGATGGGCATGCAGCAGGTGGACAGGAGGGGAGCAGGCGGCTGGGTGGCGACCCTGGGAGGAGTCTCAGCTGGGCCTGGCAATTGGGCAGGGAGGTAGGAGAGGGAGCTTGCTGGGTCTGGGAAACACCATGTTAGTCACTGGTGTTTTCCTGGAACAGACAAGGACAAAGGCAGCTCAGGGGCCTAAAGTTGGAGTACTTGGGACCAAGAACAAAGTATTGACTAACAGAAAAAGCGACCCTTGTCCTCACCAACAGGCAAATTCAGGAATTTGCCTGATGTGATATGGCCACTAGGTACAGTGATTGCTATACCCTGTCATTGGCCACTTGGTCTGTGGTGTGCACAGGACAGGCACTGCGTCCTATTTGCAAATAAGGAGACCACAAGGGTGCTAACTAACCCAACATCACCTAGAGACTTATACATTTTCTATATTAGTTGTATTTCCCTCTGATTTCACAAACAACTTGAGGAGGCTTGGTTGTAAATAAAGAGAATGCATGGTTGTAATAAAGTGCTTTGAATGTATCCCTTCCACAGACAGTGTTTTCTGTGTGCCTGGCAATGTCCTAGACTCAAAATATGAACAAGGAAAGATTCGTTCTTGTACTCAATTTGTATTGTACAATTTGTATTCTGCTCTTGTGAGTTCAATGAAGAAAACAAGGGTAAGGGATCATCACCAAAGAGCAGGGGGCCTACTCCAAGGAGCTGGCATTTGAGCAGGTGTGAAGGCCTGAGGCGGGCTGAGTTTGGTGTGTTCATGCTGCACAGAGAAGGCCTGTGTGGCTGTATGTTGTGTCGGGGGGGCAGAGGGGACCTCCCTGGAGACCTTCGTGGTGAGCAGTTAGAGCATACACTTAGTAGGGTGGGACGCCACTAGGGAGCTCTGGGGAGTGGCAGGATCCCAGGACATTTTAGAAGGATCCTTCCCACTGCCTGGAGAATGGGTCATAGGAAGGCAGGAATGGAGGTGGCATCTGTAGTAAAGTAAATGAGATGACAGCGATTGGACCAGGGGAATATCAGCAGAGCTGGAGAGAGGAACAACACAGCAGTCTCAGGGGTCTGGGTGCCCATAGAGGAAGGGCTGGAGAGAGAATGCAAGGAAAACCCTCACAACAGCCCTGGACAGCTCCACGGAGGTGGGAAGGAGCCCCTGCTCAGATAGGGCCATGTAAGCGTTAGCACCCTTGTGGTGCTCCTGCAGAGATCTAGGCCTTGAACCACCTGTTGCTGAAGGCGAATAAATCATTTTTGTATTATAGAAAGGACTAAAGACACATGGTATAAGGTATATGGTGCTGCCACATCCATGCCTGTGGCAGACATCACTAATCAATTGTACCATTCTCCCAAAGGAGTCCAGACTCACCTTCATCGCCTTTCCCAAAGTGTCCCTCCAGGCAGCTGGTGGTGGTTCTGATTTAACCCACTCATCATTCCCAGTGCAGAGAAATGAGCAACCTGTTTGGAGCCCCAAATACTCAGAATTTAGCTTTGTTTCTGCCACATAGTTGCTGTGTGTCTGGGGACAATTTATTTAACATCTTTGAGTCTCATTTTTCCATCTGTTAAAGCAAATTATTCCTATATCATATGTTTGCTGGAAGAACTAAATGAGATGAGAGAAAGCACTTAGTCTAGTTGTGGTTCAGGTAAATGTTAAAATATATCCACTTTACCCTGCCCATGCTTCTAATCCAAGATCTGTACACATGCATCACACACTCCTACACTCTTTCAAACAGTGCACACGCAGGTGCACATGCATGTACACACTCACACAGAGCATAAGAGGATAGAAAAATTTTATCCTAACAGTTGGTGCTAGAATTGGTCTTAGGGAGGGAACTGTCTTTTGTTCATGAAATTACCTTGATAAGCCTCTAAGCATATGGATTAGTGAAAGTCAAGGAAACAAAAAGATAGCTGAACTGCTCTGCGTTAGAATTGAGGCAAAATCTGGGAGCCGGGGAGAGTATTAATAGAAAATCCCTGCAGTGTGGGTATCGTAGAGAGTTGTGGTAGAGTAGGCAGAGAGGAGGACTTTTTAAGAATGAATGTGTCAAATATTCATCAGGAAACCGCCTGCATTCTTTTTACTTTTTTAGTTTCAAAATACTGCATTACAGAAGCATAAATGGTTTTGGTTATATGTATTGATTTTGTTACGCTGAGGGTTATAAGGGCGCCCATCACCCAGATAGCATTCATTGCACCTGTTTGGTGGGCTTTCACCTCTTCACTCCTGCACCCTCTCCCTGTTTGATTTCCACTGAGTTTTTCTTCCCTCTGTGCACAAGTGTGCTCCTCCGTTAGTTCCAATTTAATAGCGTGTACAGGTGGTGTTTGTTCTTCCATTCTTTGGATACTTCACTTAGGATAATTGTCTCCAGTTCCATCCAAATTGTTGCAAAAGGCCTTAATTCAGCTTTCTTCATGGCTGCATAGTATTCTATAGCATACATATACCACATTGTGTTAATCCACTCATGAAGTGATGGGCACTGGGGTTAATTCCACAACATTGCAATTGTGAATTGTGCTGCAATAAACATTCAAGTGCAGGTGTCTTTTTAATAAAATGACTTGTTTTCCTTTGGGTAAATACCCAGTAGTTGGATTGCTGGATCAAATGATAGATCTACTTTTAGTTTTTTGAGGAATCTTCATACTGTTTTCCATAGAGGCTGTACTAATTTGCAGTCCCACCAACAGTGCATAAGCATTCGTTACTCTCTGCACCCATGCCAGCATTGATTATTTTTGGACTTTTAAATAAAGGCCATTTTAACTGGGATAAGGTGATATATCTCATCATCGTATTAATTTGCATCTTGCTGATTAGTGATGAAGTTTTTTTATATGTTTACTGGCCATTCATCTATCTTTTAAAAATCTGTTCATGTCTTTTGCCCACTTTTAATGGGGTTGTTTTTTTTGGTTGCTGATTTGCTTGAGTTCTTTGCAGACTCTGGTTATCAGCACTTTATAAGATGTATAGCTTGTGAATATTTTCTCCCATTGTTTGGGCTGTTTAATTGTTCTATTGTTTTCTTAGCTGTGCAGAAGTTTTTTATTTAATAAGGACTAATTTATTTATTTTTGTTGTCATGGTTGCCACTGGAGTCTTCTTCATAAAGTCTTTGTCTAGGCCAATATCTAGAAGAGTTTTCCCAACATTTTCTTCTAGAATCCTTATGATTTTGTGCCTTACATTTAAGTCTTTTATCCATCTTGAATTAATTTTTGTGAGTGGTAAGAGATATGGATCTTGTTTTATTTTTCTGCATGTGACGATCCAATTTGCCCAGCATCATCTATTGAATGGTGCTTCTGTTCCCCAATGCATATTGTTCACTGCTTTGTCAAAGCTCAGTTGGCTGTATGTGGATGGTTTTATATCTGGGTTCTTTGTTTTGTTCCATTTGTCTATATCTCTGTTTTTGTGACAAATGTCATGCTGTTTTGGTTACTATAACCTTGTAGTATAGTTTATAGTTCGAAGTCGATAATGTGATGCCTCCAAATTTGTTCTGCTTAAGATTGCTTTGGCTATCTGGACTCTTTTCCAGTTCCAAATGAAGTATGGAATTATTTTTTCTAGGTCTTTGAAATATGACATTGGTAATTTGATGGTATTGAATGTGTAAATCACTTTGGGTAGTATAGACATTTTTACAATGTTGATTCTAGCAATCCATGAGCAGGTTATGTTTTTTTATTTGTTCGTATTATCTGCGATATCTTTCCTCGGTGTTTCACAGTTATTGTAGATATCTTTCACCTCCTGGTTAAGTATGTTCTTAGGTGTTTTGTTTTCTTTATAGCTACTGAGAGTCTTTGATTTGACTCTCAGCTTGACTATTATTGGTGTATAGGAATGCTACTGATTTACATACATTGATTTTGTAACCTGAGGCTTTGCTGAATTTATCAACTCCAAGAGTCTCTCTGTGAAGTCTGTGTTTTCTAGAAACAGGATCATATTGTCAGCAAAAAGCAATAGCTTGATCTCCTCTTTCCCGATTCAAATACCACTAATTTCTTTCTCTCGTCTGATTGCTCTGGCTAGGACTTCCAGCACTATGTTGAACGGAAGTGGTGACAACAGGCACCCTTGTCTTGTTTCAGTTCTTAGGAAAGCATTCACCTTTTCCCCATTCAGTATGATGTTGGCTGTGGGTTTGTAACATAGGTTTTATAATGTTGAGATATGTTCCTTCTGTTCCTAATTTGTTTAGAGTTTTTTTATTTTATTTTTTTTTTATGCAGAGTCTCATTATATTGCCCTTGGTAGAGTGTCATGGTGTCACAGCTCACAGCAACCTCAAACTCTTGGGCTTAAGTGATTCTCTTGCCTCAGCCTCCCAAGTAGCGGGGACTACAGGCACCTGCCACAATGCCCAGCTATTTTTTTGTTTTTGCAGCTGTCATTGTTTAGCAGCCCCAGTGAGCTGGGCTCAAACCCATCAGCCTCAGTGTATGTGGCCGGTGCCCTACCCACTGAGCTATGGGTGCCAAGCTGTTGTTTAGAGTTTTTATCATGAAAGACTGCTGAATTTCATCAAATGCTTTTCTGCATCTATTAAGATGATCATAGGGTGTTTTTGCTTTATGTGGTGAATCATATTTACTGATTTACATATGTTGAACCATCATTGCATCCCTGGAATGAAGCCTGTTTGGTCATGGTGGATTATTTTTGTGTGTGTATTGACTTTGGCTTGCTAACATTTTATTGAGGATTTTTGCATCTATATTCATGAGGGATGTTGGTCAATAGTTTTGCTGTGTCCTTTCCTGGCTTTGGTGTCAGGGTGATAATGGCTTCATAGAATGTGTTGGGAAGGATTTCTTCCCCCTCAATGTTATGAGATAGTTTCTACAGCATGGGTACTAGCTCTTCTTCATAGGTCCAGTAAATTTTGACTATGAATCCATCCAGCTTGGGGCTTTTTTTGTTGTTAAAAGATTTTTCATTACTGCTTCAATCTCATTGCTTGTTACTGGTCTATTCAGAAGTCCTATTTCGTTCTGATTGACTTGTGGGGTGGGGGTATGTATTTCCAGAAATTTGTCTATTTCCTCTATGTTTTTAAATTTATGTGCATAGAGATTTTCATAGTATTCAAAAATGACCTTTTGTATGTCTGTGGTATCAGCCGTAATATCTTTTTCATTTCTGATTCAGTTTATTTGGGACCTGTTGTATTCTTGGTTAATCTAGCAAGAAGTCTATCAATTTTGTTCATCTTTGTAAAGAACCAACTTTTGTTTCATTGATCCTTTGTGTTCTTTTTGTTTGTTTGTTTTCCATTTCTTGCATTTTTGGAGATATAACATCTCTGTTCCCAAACAGTACATACTGCATGATTGCATTTTGATATAAAAATTTAGAAAATGCAAACTAATTTGCAGTGGTTGCCCAGGGTGGGGGGAGGAAAAAGCTTCCAGGGATAGGGCTCTTGTTCATTTGACTGACAGGATGGTTTTGCAGGGGTGTATGTACATCTACAGACAGACATAGATTTCTATGTCAAAACTTAGCAAACTGAATGCTATAAATATGCATCAGTTTTGTATGTTAATTATACTTCAGTATGCTGTTAAAACATTTTTAAAGGGGGTTTATATCAATTCGATCCAAATATTTTCGTCTCTCATGCTTTCACAAGTGTTTATGTTTCAACACATACTGACCCCTGATGGTTTTTTTTCTGTCTCTCCACGTCTTCAGTCACATCTGACACAGATGTAAGGGCTTTATGTGAGTAGTTTAGGGATAGAATTTGAAGGAGAGAATTGAATCCAGCATCTAACTCAAAACTGCAGAACTGGAACAGCATGTGGGACAGGGAAAACATACCCACAAACTGAACAAATTACACAGAAGCATGAGCTCAGAGCCGAGGTATTCATGAGAACTTAAATTCACTCCCCTCTGGAAATTCTCAGAAATCTTGGGAGAGAACACTGAGCTTCTGCAGGAAATGGGGGTTCAGTCTAGTGCCCTAGATCCCTGTGAGCATCTGTGCTACTTAGACAAGCATACAAAGGCTCTTGGAACACACAGGCCTAGCACCAGGGACCACTCCTCTTTGCATTGCAGGTCCTCCCCTTCCTGGGGCTGTGAGCCACATGTTCAGGGGAAAGAGGTGGCTCTTGCCTGAACTGCATTTTCTCTCCAAACAAACTTAACAGAAAAAGTAAAGATTAGGGTAAGGAAGGGAAGTTGGTGGCCTCTGCAAAGCCTTGTGTGCTGAGCCTCCTCTTTCCCTAGGATCATCTAGTCTGTTTTAATCAGCCTCACAATGTACTTCACGGCAATAGTCCCTTTAAGCCAACACAAAAACCATCAAAACACAAGGTCAATTTGCTCCTGGCAGCACCTAGCACTGCTGTCCAAGGTTCCTCAGGCTCTGCAAGGTGCTCTGCTCTAGATAGGCCAGGGCTGCCCCAGCCCATCTCACCTCTCCCTCTCCTCTCCCTTTCCCCTGCCTCCCCACACCACTCCCTGGAGCACCACTGCAGAAACCGAATCAGCTGCGCCTTCGCTGGGGGATAATCAAAGTGCAGTGTCTCTAGAGAGGACCAGCTCTGTGGAGCAAGTCTTTAATTTCAAGCTGACAAGGTTGGGAGCGTGTGCCACAGGCTCTTCCATAGGCAAGACGGATGGATGACCAGGGAGTCCAGCTGGTAAGCAGGATGGTGGAGAGGCGAGGGCAGAGGGAGAAGAAGGGGGGGGGGGGCTGGAAAGCAGCTATAGACAGCCTTCTAGGTGGGCAAAGGGCCTCTCTGTGCTGTGCAGGTCTATTGGCTGTCTGCAAACTCAGTCTATATTACTTGGGATGTCTCCACCAGCAGATGTGGCCCCAGTCTGTCCCTGAAGGTTAAGCCTCTTGCACAGGAGAACATAACACTCCAAGAGCAGAGGTGAGACCTTAAATATGGACCTGGGTGGAGCTGAGATGTTGGTGAGGCTCCTGAACCCAAAAGGCAGGGCTGCCTTGGGAACAATAGCTCTCTGATCAGGAAATTGAAACAGTGCAGGCAACTTTCAAGAGCTTGAAGCAGGTATTGTTGGGCCTCTTGTCATCTGTCATCCAGAGACAATAGGCCCAGGAAGGAAGAAATCCTGCTCAAGGTCACAAAGCAAGTCCATGATGAATGAAGACTCTTCGGCATTCACAATACATCCATCCCAAGACCTCAGTGAGGCCTCAGTTTCCCAAATGACATAGAACAGACAACACCATTGGCCACTCCCCACAGGGCTGAGTGGACAGCAAGGCCCCAAGCAGCTCAGTGACTCCTCCCACTCACTGCTCGGTGGTTCAAATCCACACCTTAGCAGGAGGACATTACTTCCTGTCTGCACCTTCAGTCTGCTGTCAAAGAGCAAGATCAGAAATGGCAGCCCAGAAAACTGGCAGGCTCTCCTACAGCTCTCTCTTCTCCTGGGCCAGTGCTCCAGCCATCAGCTCCCACCATGTGTGGGCTCAGAGGTTAGGAGGGCACCTGTGGGCAGCTGAGCAAGACCAGGAGGGCGAGGCAGCCACTTAGTAGCACAGCTCCAACCCCATGCCCATCTACCAAGGCTGGGCCCTGGCTTTGTGTATCAGAAACCAAGAACCTGGACACTGTCCCTTTGGAAAGCAGTCCCCTTTCTCCAGCCTTATGGGTACACTGCATTCCCTTTCCACGTTGTCCAGGCTTCCTTGCACTTCTGTGATCTAAAAGCACCAAGGTGGAGGCCTGGGGGACCCTGCCGTTCCCCAGGGGGAGTGGATTTCTGTTACCTACCTAATAGAACCAAAACCCTGCATATACAGAAAAATTAAAAATAAATGAAAGCTCCTGGCACAGGTCTGGCCCTTGGTGGGTGTTCAGGATTTCCTGACTAAATGAAGCTTAACACGTGTGTGACAGGCTGCCTAGCCCCTCTCTGAGGGGGAAGATACTCGCTATCCCAAGACCTGAATACCAGCCAGCAGGTGGGGCCTAGTAGAGTCCTGTGGACTGACTTGTGTCACCTGAAAGTTCATATGCTGGAGCCCTAACCCCTAGTGCAGGGGTCCTTAAACTGTGGCCCGTGGGCCACATGAGGCAGCGTGATTGTATTTGTTCCTGTTTTGTTTTTTTTACTTCAAAATAAGATATGTGCAGTTGGCATAGGAATTTGTTCATAGTTTTTAAACTATAATCTGGCCCTCCAACGGTCTGAGAGACAGTGAACTGGCCCCCTATTTAAAAAGTTTGAGGACACCTGCCCTAGTGCAACATGATTTGGAGATGGGGGCCTTTGGAAGGTAATTAGATTTAGATGAGCTTGGAGATCCTTTTGGGATTAGCGTCCTTGTAAGGAGGGACCAGAGAGCTTGCCCCTGTCCTCTGCCTAGTGAGGACATGAAAAAAAGAAAGATGTCTACAGCCCAGGGATCAGGCCGCCAATCAGCCAGCACCTTGATCATGGATTTCTCAGCCTCCAGATCTATGAGAAATAAACACCTGTTGTTGAAGCCGCCAGCCTCTGCTAAGATTTAGGGATAATAGCATATCCCCAAATTTGTCCTGATGAACCCCTGGGGAATATCCACAAAGCCTCGGCCTTGTCTATCAGTGGAACTGTGACTGCTGAGCCAAAAAGACACTGGGCTAGGAGCCCAGAAGTGGGATTCTAGGGCTAGTCTTACTGCTTATCGGGCAAAGGATGGAGTCAGAGCCCACCAGAGATGACATTCACAAGAACGCAGTTTCCCCATCTGTGAAAATGAGGGCCAAGGGACCCCCATGTCTTCTCTGCCTCTTTCTCCAGGATATGGTACGGCTCCTGAGGGATAATGGGAAGGATGTGCCTGGAAAGAAAATGCACTGCAGGGACACGCAGGAGGCTAGGGCTGGCTGTCGTCCACAGCAGAGCTGAGACAGGAGGCTCCTCGGGGTGGCAGAAGAGCCATCAGGCCATGCCCAGGTCTAAGCCCCGGCGCAGTTTTCTGTCTGCCATTCCCCACCCAGCCACATTCCCTGGGCCTAAAAATCCACATGTCCACTATAGCATTTGGGGGGCCTGTCTTCTTGCTTTGACACCTCTGGAAAGCCTGTTTTGTCTTCAGCCTCCCCCGAGACCTAAGGGTAGGCTTGGGTCTGTCTTTGTGTCCCCCTCTGCCTGCTCTCTGAAGTGACCTTACGGTGATCCATTGGAGGGGAGACTGCCCTCACACTTGCATCCCCAATGGGAAGCATCCCTGTCCTCCAAAGATGTAGGAGCAACAGTAGACAGCCTTCCTGGGTCTGGCTGCCTGTGCCTTCAGGCCAGCACAACCCTCCCTTTCCCACCATGGAATAATTGATGACCCCAACTCTCAGTGACATAGGGCTGCAGGAGGCTACACGGAGCCCTCAACCCTGCTGACTGCCTCCTTCCTGTGCCCATGTGGCCCAGGTCCTAGGGAGTCAAGGTAGGAGTGAGCCAGACGCTCCTGCCTCTGGCCTTCTTTCTTGGTCTTTAATATTCATGAGCACTCCTAGCAGGGGAGCTAAAAATGTTCTGCTCCTAAATCTAACTGCTTTATGGAAGCCTAATTAAATTCCTTGGTATAAGAGGGAAAAAAAGTGACCTTCAAAACTGCCAAAGCTATTCGGAGTGGTGTGTCCTAGAAACCTTCCCCCTCCTCTCCTGCTGGGGATGGCCTTTGCTCTTTCATCTGATGATGAAATTCTCCCCCCTCCCCCTCAGACTAGGGGCCCAGGGGGTGCCGTAGGAGAGGTGGATGCCCTAGTGACGAGAATGCCTCCTGTGGAAGAAAAACAGAAGGCAATAGTCCTGGCTGCTTGGGTGACCAGGAAACCTTTCAACTCAGCCAGGGAACGGGGTTAGGGAAGGGAAATAACATCAGGGAAGGGGGTGGCCCTTATAAAGAGATGGTGGACCCCTCCTCTCCTAGTTGGGTGCTGCTCTAGCAGGGTGCTCTGGGACTTTCAGGCTCTTTCTCCCGGCCACCCCATCCAGGCATCCTGGCAAGATCCAAGCAGGGGCACAGGGGTAGAAAATGGCCCTTTGTGCTTGCCACATGGGAGCCTGGAATGCCCAGTTGCTTCTCCTATTTACTATGTACTAGGGATAAGCAGTAATTTCCCTAGAAGCCAGTGGAAGAGCCTGCCCCTTTTTGAGGGCTGCTGACTAGAGGCGCAGGGAGGTCTGAATCTCCTGCCCTCTTCACTATGATGTGGCCTCCCAGGAGGGGGAAGGGATGAGGGCAGGAATCCCAGGTCCCCTCCCCTGCATAGTATGAGGATCCCCCTTGACACAGACGAGCTGCAGCAGGCTTAAGTGAGGGACCCTACAGACCTTTCTGCACTAGAAGTAAAGGGTTGGCTAGAATGCTCCAGACAAGGGAGCTGGACGAACCTATGGGGCCACACAGCATGACAGCTTCGGGGCCTCAGTAGCTACGTAACATGCTGGGTAAACGAAAAGGCTTGTACCTGCCTGAGAGGTGAGGACAGGTGGGATCTCAGGGACCAGCTGCTTTCTTTTCCATTTTTATCTGCTCTAAAGCTGCTTTCTGATTGGTCACCAATGAGTCATTCTGAGAGTGTCACAGTGAGGATAGGCTGCCAGTGACACCTGGCTCTCCATGAGCCTGCATGTTCCTGAGATGCATATTTGTCAAAATCAGTTTCTGGGTCATTATGGACAGATCCTGCTTGGTGCGTGCAGTCTCAGGGAGTGACCACACCCAATTCTAGCCCATGCCCGAGCAGAGAGCAAAAAGCCAGGCCACTGGCTGTAGGTGGTCTGCAGAGGTCAAGGCTGCCATCTATATGCTCCAGTTAGCCAGAGAAGACACTGGATTCCCCCTCACAGCCTCTCCTGATCCATGGCCTCTCTCTACTCCCTCCTCACTCCCCCCTGGTTGCTCCCCACCACCACCATCTCCCTACTCAAGTCCTACCTGCTGGAGTGTCCAGCTTCAACAAGGAGAATTGCCCAGGCCAGGCCAGCTGGCAGTGCCCCAACCCCACACAAATTTTTCAGGTGACCAGATCACTCATCCTCCCTCTGAGCTCCTCACATATGCAACCCACCCTTACTGTACTCCCCCACTAGATTTCAACCCTAAATGCCTTTGGGAGCTGCCGTTTGTTCCCTTAGAAGACTCAATGCTCCACAAATGAGTGACTGAATACCTAGATGAATGAATGACAGTGAAGGAGTTAGATGAGATTCACTCTGACATATTCACAAGCACCGTACAGCAGGCACGTAGTAGGTAATGAGGCACCAGGGATCACAGCAGACCCAACCCTCACCCTTGTGGCTCCTCATTTGGAAAAACAAATGAGTAAATAAACGAAGGGGTATGAGAACAGTGAAGATGAGCATTAACAAGACAATGGATGGGGACCAGACAATGTTCAAGTATACAGGCCTAGAGTGCTCCCCTTACCTAGGGACTCCTCACCCCATCTAAACCGGCCCAGATGAGAGTTCAGACTCTTGCCTTTTCCTCCACTGACCCCCACATCTATTTTGGTGTCTCTGCACCAGGCCAGCCGATGCCTCCCTCTGCTCACAGCTTCTTCCTGTCCCATCCTGCCTTGTGGAGCCCTGAACCAAGTGGGAACACACGATGATGCCCCATTACTGCCATCTTGGCCCATGAGGGTGAGGGTCAGGTCTGCTGTAATCTCTTAAGCCCCCTTGGGCTGAGACCCAGCCAGCTCAGGCCTGCTCACAGGGAAGAACAAGGGTGTCAAGGAGCCCTTATCATTGCCCCAATATGGAAACCTAAGCTGACTGCCCACCCTGCCAGCCTAGCACAGCTGACTGATGCCAGGGCATGGGGAAGGGGACCTGGAGCAGAAGGAGGCGGCCCTGTGCCCGTCAGGTGGGGAAGAAGGCACTGGTAGCCTTCAGAGGGACACTTTAAATGCACTTGGACATGGCCAAACCACTACACAGATGTTAAACCGTGTTATTCTGAAGAAGTCATGTCCTGGTGTGTGAATTAGGGCAAAAGTGGTAAATGCTTTTTATTAAGCAGATACGTTTAATATTGAAACAAAACTTGAGTTTGACAGACCAAGGCTTGTCTTACTATTACAGCCACAGCCTCACATCGAGTCTGTTATCCCTGTGACTTTAGGCATGGCCCTTTTACCTTCCCTTTAATGCGGCACATATGAATTTGTGAGCAGGGAGTGTGTGCATTGTGTGTTTGGATGAAGAATGGAGGGGTACAAGGCTAGCATTTGAAATTTTATGTAACTATTTCAAATATAATTATGTAGCGTTGAACCCTGAGAAAAGAAAATGATTTTTCTGGGAATTGACCTGGGCTGAAATCCTGATTCTGTCCTGTACTAATACTGTGACCTTAGATATGTTCCTTAGATGACCAGGCCTTTACTCCAGCAGCTGCCTGGCGTTGGCTCACAGCTGAGTCCCCACCACAAGAAATTCCCATGTCAGAAGGGAACTGCCCTCACCAAGAATAGACGTCATCCCCAAAGGCAGCCTGTAACCCAAGACTAGTCCACGTGGGGGACAGGGGCTTGACTCGTTAGCCGGTTAGTGGTAACTCTGAAGGTCCATGCCAGCCTCAGATCTTTGTCACACAGTGTCACAGTTCACCTCCCCTGCCCATTCTTGCTTCCCTCACCCCCTTACAGGCTTGTTCTCTGACAGTACTCCCCCAAAAAGCTTCCAGCTCAAAGTCCTGTTTCTTGGGGACCCGACCTCAGAGAGTAGCCAATTTGTACTCAATGAAAGACGGTACAGCAAGTACCAGGGCTTAGCACAGTGCCTGACATGTGGGGAACTCAACGATGACTGTCATGGCTCTCCACGGAGTTTCCCTAGCCCCAGATGAACAGTAAAATCAGTTGCAAAGCCTTTAAAAAGGCCATTTTCTCAGCTATTCTGATTTGGGGGGGCTGAAATCAGACCCAAATTTCTGTATGTCAGAAACGCCACAGGTGTTTCTGATGGACAGCCAGGGCTGAGAACCCCTAACCTGGGTCATCTTTTGATCTCACCATCACCCCTGTAATTTACAGGCAGGAACCACATACCCACTTAGGGCAAAGTGGCCTGTCCAAGAGCAGACAGGTACTTAGTTGCCCAGAGAGGGCTCAGCTCATTAATCGTGACTCTCTCAGGCTCATTGCTTAGGTTCCCAGGGTGGGGATGCTATAAAAGCTCTTGATTCCAACTCTAACACAAAACAAGGAAATCACATTTACTATGCAGATCCCAGAGCATCTGGCCAGACTGGTAATACAGGGCAGTATGTAATTGACCGCTGGTGCAGGCTGTGAGCACTGGGAGCAGAGATCCTCTCTGCGGCTGTTACAATCAGGGATCTTCAGGAAGGTGGGCCCTGACCTGGACTTTATAGAATGGCAAGGCTTCAAATAGGAAGCCAGCAGTAATGATCCCTAACCCTAGAACTGGTCACCTCGTTCTGCGTCCGGTCACTTTCTAAAGAAACCAATCGTGATCTGTACTCTCATCATTCTTCTGGCAAGAATGGGAGATGTTGGGGGCACTCAGCCTCACGGACCACCAAGTGATTGCACAGTTTTTAAAGAACATATTTTATTCTAAAGATTAAAACTTAGGTGAGGGTTTCCTTAAATTGTTTCATCTGTACATCATTAGCACCACTTTTCTCTGGAGCTGGAATCCCACAGCCATATAGCTATGTAGTATAGAAGAGGCAGAGACTTGAGCTGAGTTCAAGTTTTGCTACTTATAAGCTGTGTGAACTTGGGCAAGTTACTTAACTTCTCTGAACCTCTATCTTATTCAACCTTAAAATGGGAATCATAATAGTTCCCTTCTTCCCTCTGTGGATTGTTAAGAGGATCAAATGGGATCATGATAGAACAAAAAAAGCACTCTGCAAACAGCAAAGCACACTACAAGTGTGAGCTGCTACCATTTTCCATATTTCTTTTTTCAATCTCGGGATGCAGGAGCCTAGGAAGTTTCTACCCTTGCCCAACATCCTATAGTGAGCCACATGGGGAGCAGAGGAAACCAAATTCCCCAAATCCTACACTAATGCTTTTTCCAATACAGCAGCACATCTCTCCCTGACATCTTCTCCAATTTCTTAGGCACTATGGGGAATTGTGCATTCTCACCTTGCCCTAAATTTGTAGTCTTTGATGCCTCATAATCTTTTGATCCCCTCTGCAGTGGCCTGCCAGCCTGCGCCCTTCCTGCCTCCACGTCATCGGGAAGGTCTTTTTGTCTATACTCTCTTCATGCTGGACATCCCACACTCAGCTGGCATTAGCCCCACCCCCACCCCCCCAGATGATTAGAACCTCCTCCTCACTGGGATCTCCATTCTCTTGCTTACAATACTAGTGAAAGGCTACCTTCTGATTCGGTCAGAGCAAGGCACACAGGCACTTGGGAAAGTCAAAAAGCAGTCTGTAAAAGGGCCCTTCAAGGCTCATCACAGTACTTGCCAGGCAGCATAAGGAGGCCACAGTGGAGGGGGCACTGCCTCTTACCCCCAGGCTGGGGCCAGAGGGCTGGACTCTGGATTCCAGATCTCTGCTTGTTTTACTACCTGGTATCCCCTGCCAGATCAACTCACTCCCCTGCTGCAGAACGCACCTGCTGCTCTGTGCCAGCATCAAGGTCTCAGGTGCCAAGCCCTTGACGGCCCCTCCACTCCACCGTTCCCCCTTCCTCCAGCCCTGCTCCCCATCTCCCCACGGAGACCCCCTCCAAGTCCAAGCCCACCCCCTAGGCTTTCCATTCCAGAAGACAGGTCACGTCCACCACCCCGGGGTGCGGTGCGAGCCAAACTAATCAATGGCAGAGCGGTAGATTAAGGGGCTCGGCTTGAAGCCATCCATCACTGTCGTTTACCCGGGCCTGTCAGCCCGCAAATGGAAAAGGAGATGATGTGAAACAACCCTTCTGCAGGTTTTTAAACGCTCTTTACAAATTGCCGCGGTGAATAACTTGTTGCCTGTATTTATCCCTTTTCAAATTGTCTCTTAGCTACAGTCATCCGTCTTCATTCTACACCCTGATGGTGCGTGCACCGCCAGTTGGGCAACCTCATTATTTCCCTGGCTGCTGCCTGGAGGAGGCAAGCGAGGAAGAAAGACTGGGTAGAGGAGAGAGAGTGAGGGTGGCAGAGAAGGCTGCAGGTAGGGAAGGGACTCCAACCAGCAGGACTGGCGTGGTAAGGACCTCAGTTAGGACCCTTCCATCATATTCATGGTAAAGAAGAAACTGCCTCCTCTTCCAGAGAGTTTGTGAGCAGGACTGTCCTTCCCAGAGAGGACTCAGCACACCCTCAGCTTGCTAGAGCCTTCATCCTTATTTCAAGTCCAAGGTCATAGACTGTGGTCACTCATTCCCACCCTCAAGGAAGAAAACCCATCTGCCAATCCAGTTGTAAAGGTTTATTGTGTAGGGTCATCTTTAATGCTGCTCTTCTTCATCCCCCATGCCCAAAGTTGAGGCTTCTAGAGCTCTCCAGTGAGACCCTTCCCTGTCCTTTGGTTCCCACTGCTCTAGGTCTGGCTGGCACTCTTTCTTCCCTAGCTCAGAGAGGTAGCCTCCTGCAATGGACTGAATGTCTCAAAAACAAAAACAGAGTCTCACTATGTCGTCCTTGGTAGAATGCTGTGGCATCACAACTCACAGCAACCTCAAACTCATGGACTTAAGCAATTCTCTTGCCTCAGCCTCCCAAGCAGCTGGAACTACAGGTGCCTGCCATGCCTGGCTATTTTTTGTTGCAGTTGTTGTTTAGCTGGCCCAGGCCAGGTTTGAACCCACCAGCCTCAGTGCATGTGGCTGACGCCTTAACCCCTGTGATATGGGCACAGAGCCTGGACCAAATGTTTTATGTTCCACCAACATTCATGTGTTAAAATCCTCACCCCTGAGGTGATAGGATTAGGAGGTGGAAGATGATTAGTTATGAAGGGGGAGTCCTTCTGAAGGGAATTAGTGTCCAATGAAAGAGACTCCATAGCAGTTCCTTGTCCCTTCTGCCTTGTTAGGGCACAGAGAGAAGTCTGAACCAGAAAATGGGCTCTGGGCTCTCAGCAGACTCTGGATCTGCCAGCACCTTGATCTTGGCCTTCCAGCCTCCAGAAGTGCGAGAAATAGATATTTGGTATTTATAAACCACCCAGCCTAGTGAACTAGGCTACCTCCTGACTGGCTAGACTCCCTCCAGCCTACCCGCCTCTCTCAACACCAAATAGAAAACTTATAAAGGCCTCATTACGTCTTCACTCTTGGCATCACTCAGTGATCTGTGAGCCTCCTCAATCAGGCTCACTTGGCCTAACTCATCCTGACCCAGCACTACTGCTGTAGAGGGGCAGATGGCTGCATTCTAAGTGTTTCCCAGCTGGTCAGTGTGCACTGCAAAGGTTGAGGGCCACAACTGAGAAATTCCTCTTAACACACGAGACACAGAAAGATGCAGTAACTTGCCTAAGGTCCCACAGCTAGTTAGCTCCTGAACTGGAACCAGCAAATTGGACTCTTCTTGCAGTCCAGTTCTCTTCCTCCAATACAACAGTTAAATCCTTGTATGAATAATAGTTATTTGCGGTCTAATTCTTAGACTCAAATGAAAATGAAAGGTCCTTGAGGATAGGATCCCTCTGTGGACCCTCATCATCCTCTAGGCTCTGCACAGAGCTTGTGTTATTGTTGGTAGCAGAAAAGTGAACAGCAGTACGCAACAGCCCAAGCTCCACATTCAGTTCCTCCCACAGGGAAGAAAGTTCCTTGCAGAACATGGATACTATGGACCAAAACCCAAATCCACCTGGCTGTCACATGCTATTTCTCTAACATTGTGTCAATATTTCCACTTGCTTTTCCACAGCAGACTTTTAAGTGTTTGAAAACAGCTGTCAGGATCCCTTCATGGTTCTCTCTTCCAGTTTTAAGTCTCCAGCTCCTTCAACTTCTCTTCATGTGGCCTGGTAGAGAGACCCTTGGGGCATCACAGTCCTCATCCAAACGCCATCCCATTTGTCAACGTCCTTGCTCAATTGTGGCTCCTGAAAGAAATGCAATGCTCCAGATGTGATCTGGCCACTGCCAAGCACACAGGGCCACTCTATTACCTCCCCTCTTCTGGGCTCTGGGCTTCCATTAATCTAGTCCAAGATTGCATTAGCTTTCCTGGCAGCCTCACCCCACTGTTAGCTCACATTGTACTTTGTCTGCTAATCCATCTAACTCTATTACTGCCTAATCCACAATTGTCCATCACGTCCCCAAGGATTACATCAAAGTCTTTTACAAAATGCCTTGCTGAAGCCCAGATATGCCATGTCCGTGGTATACCACGTGTCTACCAATCTAGAAAACCCATCAGCAAGAGAAAGGATTGTTTTGGCTGGACTTGCCCTTGGTGATCCCAGGATGATTCCTAGTGATCACTCCTTTTTTCCAATGGGCTTATGACCCATCCACTCAGTAATCTTTCTTTGGGGCCTGCTACGGACCTTCCCTCAAATGTGAAGGTGCTTGTTCAGTGTCTGAACTGAGCAACTGTGATAGGCGGCCTGATTATCCCTTTTGTGAGGTTTATGGTGGTGAACAGGGGGCTTCCTGGGAAAAAGACAGAAATGAGTCCCACTACCACAAATTCAGGAATGCCCACTGAGGTTGTAAATAGCTTGATAGAGAGACATTGAGTTTCAGGGTTGGAAAATTTATTAAATGCCAAACATATTTCTCTCCCTACACGAAGTCTGATTCAAAGAAAATATGAAGACATCACTGGAATCCCAATTCTGCCAAACCATTTCCTTTCTCCTATAATTAGGTTCTCTGGATTTTTAGTATCATTTTTGGTGCGTGTTTACTTCTGATTTCCACAGACTATTTTTAGACCAATCATGACTCACTTTTTGAAAGGCATTAGAAAAAAAAAAAAAAAAAAAAGTCTTTTTCATCAGCAATCAAATGTTCCTGTCCTCTGGGTGACACGAATTTAGGGAAGTCATAGCTGGGTGACAGAGGTGGGGGGCCAGATGGGAGGGCACAGAGGAGGAAGGCCCCTCCCACATTGAGGGGAGAGATCCAATCAGGGACCTTCAGCCCCTGTCCAGCCCCACTAATTAACCCTAGTCCCTCCTCCAAAGAAAAGATCAGCAGCCAGATGAGCCCAGCCTTGGGAAGAACAGGCTGCTCTGGGACAGTGCTGGAGAAGCATCCACCTTGAAGAGCCACCCCTGGGAGAACCATCGGGCTCGTTATTTCAAGGTCAGAACCAGGAGAAACACCAACCAGGAAGCCCAAGTGGCTCAGGAGAGAAAAGAACTAACTGCGAGCTGTTTGATAGTGGAATGGACTACCAGGCAAGGTAGTGAGCTCCCTGACTTTGGAAGTGTGCAAACAGATCTAGAAAACATCAATATTTAAGGCCCCTTCTAAAATTGTGTGAAATCTGCCATGGAGGCTGCTAGAAGAATTTCTGCTCTAAAAGACAGACTGAGTCACAATGTCCAAAGTCTTATCCCCAGGGAAGAATGAGACACCTGTGCCTACATCTGCACACATTCCCCAAAGCAGGCGCTACAACAAGGGGAATTTCACCTCGCTCCCTTAGCCCTCTTGGAGTGACCCATAAGGACAGGGAAGTCTTTGAATACTCTTCCCCCAGACTCTGCTGCAGTGACACGCAGCTCTCCCCACCTTCCACATGAAGAGGGCTTTAAATGCAATTTACAACTAGTTGTGAATTCGTTTTCCATTCCTTTTATGTACTCAGACCCTTTATGGAGGAGGCCGATAGACCCAGTTCCTTCTATCGGGCTCTAAGAGATGTGCTGAAACTAAGACAAGGTCATTGACACACAACGGTCACACACCTGCATCAATTCAGTATCCTTGGGTGTGAGACAGCAAGGTAGAAGAGAGAATGAGAGAGAAAGTGTATGTGAGAGAAGAAAAGTATCACATTTCCTCCAGGCCATCTCCAAACTATACAGGCCCTTTCCTTGCCCATCAAGAGTTTTCCCTATTCCCCCACTGCCCCCACAACATTTGAGAATCAATCTTCATGAAGGGCTGATGTTATAGATGAGATGAGCTCCAGAAGAGTGAGAAGCACTAGAAGAACTTTACAGCTTGCACATCCCTTTCTCGTGCATTATTTGTAGACTGTCCATTCATTCACCAAGTATTTATTCCCTGTCTACTGCACTCCAGGCACTGAGAGTAAAAGAGTGACCAAAACCAGACACGTTGCCTAGACTCTCATGGCTGGAGAAAACAGACATTAATAAGCAATCGGGGGAAAAAAGTGTCCTTAGAGTAAATGTGGGTGAGCGCAACAAGGGAAAGTCGTTTAGTGCTGTGGAGTTGACCTACATGTGGGCCCAAGGAGGACCTCCTGGTTGAGCTGGGATCTGAAGGATAAAGGACAGGCAGCCAGGCGTGGGGTAGGGAAGTGGAGAGGACGGGGGCAGACTGGTGCTTTGGAGGGTCCAAAGATCCAACAGCCCTGTGAAAGATATGTGGGTTATTCAAGCAATACGGAGCTTCTACACCTGCGCCAGGTCCTACTGGGCACCAGAGACACATGGCGTCCCAGATAGACAAGCTAACCCTCCTGACCCTTCAGTCTAGACGGGAGGCAGACAGCTTTAAACGTCACAAATGATTACTCATGACAGTCAGGAAAGTGCTCCCAAGAAAAATTTCAGTGTGCTAACAAAATAGGGATAGGACCTGCCTGGGCCACCTGTAGAATTGATCAGATGTGATGGCTGGCTGAATGGTGGGGCTGCACTGGGATGGGGTAGGTGGGGGCCAGAGCACTTGGGGGCACATTCTATGAACATGATTTGTGTGTGTTCAGCCTGTTCCCGCTCCGGCTTCGCCCCAGGAGTTAAGGAAGGCTTCTCAGAGGTACTAATTAGTTTGTTCTTAAAGGGCAAATGACACAGGAGGATGAGGAAGGAGTATCACGGAGAAGAATTCCAGGAAAGGGCCACAGATTAGGCAAAGGCCTGAGGTCTTTATGGAACTGCAAATAGCGGTGCTTGGTAGGGCAGGATGGTGCACAAGTGCAGAGGGAGGTGGGAGATTAGGCAGGGGTCAGGAATGCCAAGGAATTTCACCCTGTCTTAAAGTTAAAGAGCATCATTGAAATGTTTTGATCAGGAAAGTGACGGTCATATTTATGCTTCTGGGGGTGGGGGAAAATCACTGAGTCAGCAGAGTGGAAGGTGGCTTGGTGAGAGTAGGGTGGGGGTCCTGAGGATAGGGTTCAAGATCTATTTGGGAGCCTTAACTGAAAGGACTACGGGGCTCCGTGGGTGTAGAAAGGTGGACCAGGCAGGGTGTACATGAGAATAAATTCCAGGGTGATTTTCTGCTGAGCTAATCGGATATTGAACTTGAGAATCTTGTGAAAAATGCACTTCAACTTGCCCAGGAGGTGGTTGGACAAATGAATCCAGAATCGAAAGCGTGGTCAGAAGGGAGATGTAGGACTGAGGTGCACTCAGTCTGTAGGGTGAAGCTAGAGCTGAGAGACATCATGTGCCCTTCCCAGGAGGAGCCTTTCCCCCTACTGTCCTCTTATGCCCGTGGGGCCAGCCCTTTGTTCCGTTGTTTAGGCAAGGATGGAGGCATTGCCGATCATCCTTCTCCGTGATCCCCCACATCCACCTGCTGACCCCCTCCTCCCAGGCAGGCAGGGTTGAGAGTCCTTTGCCCTCCCTCTGCCCTGTTCTGAAATCTAGTGGCCTCCTGGAGCTGTGCAAAGCCCCCAGCCGGCTCATCCTGGCTCTCACCAGGCCCCCCTCCATAACCTGCTTCCCCTACAGCAACCTGCTCTGTGCAGAGCACTAACCCCTCCCATGTTTCCTCTTCACGTTTGGAAACAAATGCCAACCCCCTGCTTGCCTGGCAAAGTTCTGTCTGAGCAGCTCCTGTACCCACGCCCCACTCCCCTTCTGCCCCTGTTCCTCTGGATTCCTCCTTCTGTGCCACTGGCCTGTGCCCCCAGCCTTGAAGCCCTGGACTTTGCTGTTCACAGGGCTCAGCAACCATTATCTCCCAACCTCTCAAGGCTCATCTGCCTCATCACTGGGTCACCTGCTGGGAGAGGTGCCCTGACCACCTTGAAAGCAGACCCAGCACCCTGCCACATCACCTATCGCATTTCAGCAGCGTGCTTTGTGACCTTTCCTACCAGGTGTTTTCCTAGGCTATAAGTTTTAGTATGGGAGTCTCACACACATGCACACCCTAGATGTAGGCTCTGAAAGCTGGTGTCTTTAAACCCTGACACCATGGGGGATCTCTTAGTAAGTGGCCCACAAATATCTGCTGAATAAATGAATGACTAAGTTAGCATAAAGATGTCTGATGCTAGAGGAAAGAAAGCCCCTAAGACGGTACAATCAAGAAGACAATCTAGCTGGAGAAGGAGAAAGACACTTTTATTAAGTCAAAGGAAAAGTTTTACAATGGAAGGACTTGTCGTGGCATCCAATGCTGCCAGAGAGACCTTGTAAGATTAAGGCCCAGAGGCATCCACTGGGTTTAACAAGAGTGGTTGCTAAGGACCTGGGTGTGAGCAGAGGAGGGTGGTGGGCGCTGGCTGCCAAGAGCTGGGTGGTGGGGAGGTGGGCGTGTGGGAGGGGCTTAGCTGGGAGGCGGGGTCTCCATCTGGGGAAGCACATGGCTCCTGAAGTGAGTGGAGAGAGCAGAGGAGAAAGCCAAGTACCTGAGATGGCACAGCTAGGGACTTGACCTGGATCCTGGGAGATTTACAGGTGCCTGAGAAGGGACACAATTTGGCCCTCATTCAGACCAAGATTCATTCCACATGCACCTTACAGCATAGTCAAGGGCTACCTGGGAAAGAGCTAAGAAGGGGTTTTAGGTGATATGGCCTGGCCTCATCCCCAGGTCCTAAGCGGGTGAGCTCTGGCCCTGAACATGCACCCCTTATACACTGAGCAAAGCCAGAGCCCAGAGGCTGAGTGGGCCGCCCATCCCAGAAGGTGATGGAGGAATCAGCTATTGCTACACAAACATGCCCCTCTAAGGTCTCATCCTAGTCCCCAAATGGATTATCAGAGTCCTCCCTCCCAGCCACACACCTACAACCAAGAGCACTAGTCAATATAGTTCTCTCCAGTTGGCACACTTCTGGGCAGCTGCCTGGTCTTAATGCAGCTCCAAGCAGAGCCTGGCTCTGTACCAGGTCATCCCTCAGCCCTCACCTTTAGTGGGCAGAGGAGAGTGTGAGGAGCAAAGACAAAAGGCACCTGACCGTAGGCCCAAAGCAGTGCCAGCAGCTCTGCACCCTGGTCCACCTCTCACACGTCCTGTGCTAGCATTTACAATGGTGGGAAATTTGATGGATTAAGACCCAAGAGATTTGAATTTCAGTCTTGGCTCTGCCCCCAAACAACTCAGATTTTAGAAGGGTCACTTCCTCCCCCCCCATCAGAAATAAAGGAAGTGGAGAGGGACCTGATCTGACCCAATTTTTTCCAATTCTACCTTTCTTGGAGACAGCCTGCACACCTGGGTCTGATAATCTTATCCCTCAAGTTCAACAGCCAGCTCTCCAAATATGTGTGGTTAATAGGTGAAGGAACGAAAATCCCTGCAGACGCCAGGAACCATTTGGTCATTTGAGTTAAGAGGCATAGAGGGGCTAAAAGAGGGGCTCAGGACAGGCAGATGGGAAAGGTTGATTCTCCAATCAAAGACAAGAAGTCACCTAGGAGGACCAGGCACCCTCTGAGAAAGCAATTGTGATTTGAGCCCAAGAGCAAAAGGAGAAAGGAGCTGGTCTGCTTCAGGAAGGATCTGTGGTCTGGCAGAGAGAAGACACCAGGAACCCAAACACCAGCAAGGAAACCTCCTCAACGCAGGAAGGAGGGCTGAGGGAGGGGTGGGCAGCCTCCGAGCCAACCACAGCTAGCCCTGAACACTTCCAATAAGATGTCCCTTTTTAGTAGGTTTTGAGGAAATTGAGAATTATGAATTGGCCCAGAGGTGGCAGAGGCTCAGCCAGGCTGGGGACAGTGAAGGATATGAAGTACCCAAATAAATTATCTCCAAGACTGGACGCTGGCCTCCGGAATCTTCTCTTAAGGGAAGCTCCCGAAGCCCTATTGCTTTGTTCATCATTTTAAACCAGATGGACCATCCCAGAGTGTGAATGGTGGAAAGGATGCATCTAATACATCTGGGGCAGTCCTGTGGGACTCCATGGGACCGGACGCCTCGTAAACACTGCAGGTTTGGAGCTGCCCAGTGTGACTCGACCTCTGGCAAGGGCCTCCTCCACTTGAGTGTGGCACTCAGATGCTATCTCAGTCTCACCGGCCTATTTTCATGAATGTTTGCCTCATGTCTGACTCACCCCTAGCCCCAGAGAGATGGGAGGCTAGAGATTGCTCAGTGCTTCAAATGAAAAGGTAAAAATAAGCACAGCTGCCCAGGCAGGGCACGCAGGAGGGCTCCGCTCCTCTGTCAGAAACACGCTGGGCCGAGCCCTGGAGTGTTGCTGTGCCCTTTTATCCTGTCTCACTGCCCACACCTACTGCTCTCAGGGCCTCAGGGAAGTAAGATTTAGAGGCTGGAGGACAAGCGGATCCCATGCCAGGAGAGGCACACCAGTGCCTCGAAGGCCTGTGATGGATGCCTGAGCGCTCTTCAGCATGTGAAAGGGAACTTGGGAGTAACACCCATCTCCCCCTCCCTGCTGAGGGAGCCCTGGCTAATGCATGGGAGGGTGGCACAGGGAGGAGCCACAGGAACCCAAAGACCCCACGGGTTCTGCTGCCTGGGAAAAAGCCTGACCATGAGCCTGGCCCCTTCTGCTCTCACCTACAGGATCTCTCTTCCCAGACCTCCTTCGTCCATCTGCCAAAGCTCATAAGGCAATTTCCCCACGTGGCCCATATAATGAGAACACCAATCAGAATCAGCCAGGGTCTCAGGAGACTTCCCAGAGCACTCTCTAAACCACCCAGCTCAGACCTGAGACAGAGCGCTGGGGTCAGGACACTACAGCCTCCCTCCCCCAGGAGAGGGGGCAGACCCCCTCATGCTGCAGGGGACACATCTCAGAACCCTTTAGGAAAAAGCCTGAAGAGGCTGCCAGATTTTTCGAATAAAAAGAGGGCCCAGTTAAATTTCTGTTTCAGATAAGCAATGAGCAGTTTTTTTAGTATAGGTATGTCTCATATTGGACAAGACATACTTATACCAAGCAATTATTGGTTGCTGACCTGAAATCAAATTAATGAGGCACCTATATTTTATCTGGCAACCCCCCCCCCCCCCAAGACCTTCTGAGTGAGGAAGGCAGCCTGAAAAGGGGCTGATGACAAGGAAAATAACTCCACAGTAGCAGGAACCAGCTTGTTGCCCCCAACACTCCCCAGGGGCTCTCCAAGTCTAGTTAGGAAGTCGCCATGCTCCCAGGCCCGGGCTCCCACACACCCTGCGTGAAATGTCAACTCAGACCTGCCTCTGGAGCACCTAGACACCCTTTGGCCACCACCAAGCTTCCTAACAGGGCTGCTTCCTCCACAGTGGAGGCCAATCCCGGCTTCAGCCCTCTCTCCAGTCTGCCCCGCCAGTCTGAGAATCTGCTTCCTGGTAAGCTTCTCTCTGGCCTCTTGAACTGAAGTCCATTTGCTTCCACTCAACCTGAGTGCAGATGCTTTCAATGAACGAGAACTTCCAGTCCTGCAGTTTTAACTCCAATCTGGAACATTTTCTTTCAGAGCAAGAACGGGAGAAAGCTAATGCCTGCCTTTCTCCTCGTTTCCCTTGCACACACACCCCAATGCTATCTATCCCCAACACAGACCTTTCCGAGCCCCCAGCCTTTCCAGGGACGCCAGGCCCAGGAAGGGGAGCCCCAGCCCCATTCTGGCTTGCTTGCAGGTTTTGTTACCCATACCGCCCTCTGCTTCTGCTTAGACTAATTGAGGCTGGCACATGAGCAGTGGCCACTAATGGGCCTCCTGTGCATGAGCTCTCAGCCGGCAGATGGAAGGTACAGGATTGTGTCCTTTCTCCACCATTAAGCGGAGCAGCCAACACCACGCACCGACTGCTGGCTGAGCAGCATGACAGATGAACTAGCAGGGGCTGTGGGGGCTGGGACTTTCCCTGCCCCAACCCTCCCCAGTTAGCAAAGGCCCTGGGAGTCTCCTTAAGGTGCACTATGGCTGGCTGGGAGGCTAAGGGAGAACAAGCTGTCAGGTTTCCTGGTTAGAGGCTCAGATCCAGGCTCTCGCCACATTGACCCCTTTCCAACAAAGGTCACACATAGCAGGTGCCTTGGGCCTCTGGGAAATAGCCCATTGCTCCTGGCCCCCGGGAGGAGCAGATTGGCTGAGGCAGCCTGATCTGGGGTACTCCGGAAGGGTTTTCATACAGGGCAAAGCAACAAGGGTCACCCACCCCATGGGACACTGCTCTCTGCACCCCACTAACTTCTACACATCTCCCAGGATTCCACTTAAACATCACCTCTGGGCAGCCCTCCCTGGTGCCCCAAATGAGGTCAGGTCGCCCCATACATTTTCTCTTTCACATCACTCGTCAAACTCACAGTTACTGCAGTAAGGGGGTGGAATGGACACACAACAGCTCAGATAGTAAGACAGAAAATTTTCCATCACTGACCCCTTCCTACTTCATCCAAGTTCTCCATTCCTGCTGACAGTTTGGAGGGCATGTGGTGTCATGTGGGGGGAGGGGAGGTAGGGGAGATCAACTTGCCAGTAAATAACTCCCTTTAAAATATTTCCCTTTAGGCAGCCAATCAAACATTGAAATCCCCTTTAGCGCCATTTCTTCCATCCTCCCTCCTTGCGTGGTCTTG
Organism: Loris lydekkerianus; assembly: GCA_963574355.1. NCBI lineage: Eukaryota > Metazoa > Chordata > Mammalia > Primates > Lorisidae > Loris > Loris lydekkerianus. Next base: position 147,838 of record CAUYPK010041266.1, read on the forward strand.
GGGTGGAGGTAGTTTATGTCTCTTTGTGGTGGCTAGAGGTAGGGCTCCCAGCCCACGTGCTGCCCCCCCCCCCAGGTCATTGTGAGATGTCCCCCTGGCCACCTGAACCTGGGTATCCAATCTTTTGTCTTCTGGCCCCAGCTGATCTTCTCTGGCTTCCCAGTAGCACTCCCAGATGAAGTCCTTGCCACCACATCCATGCCCCTGCTGTCCTCATCCTGACCTGACCGTAGGCCTCCGTCCACAGCTGTCAGCACTTCTAGGGTCTCACCTCTGGGATACCTGGGTTCTCGCAGCCAGGAGGAGCACTGATTAAAACCTACCTGCACATCTTCCCCAACCAGGGCTGTACCAGACCTGACCTTCTGAGACACTTGTCCTCCCTGGAGCCACAGAGAACAGAGCACAAGACCCTTGTTCTTAGGACCTCCACACCCACCTCTCTCACCAACTCCTACTCTGGGGGTTGACCCTGTGAGGGTGACCTGGAGGAATAAAGATGCCCCCTACCCCTCCTCATTCCCACAGAGCTCAGGAGAGGCCCCCTTCCCAAAGCTCTTCACCATGACCTAGCTTAAACACTGCGCTCACATCTCCAGGCTTTGCCCTGGTAATGCAAAGGGTTGCTTCATAGAGGTAGAAAAGTGTTTTATCTTTACAAATTAGGCTGTCAAGACCACAGTTTCGGGAAGGTCTTTAAAAAGCCAAGGAATGACCTCTTTCTTCCAGAGTCATTCACTCCCTTTTATGCTTTCTAGAATATAAAAGAAAGGTGAGGGGCGACAGCTTTCAAACCCAGATGTTTTAATAGTCTTTTGGAGCACACTGCAAAGGTGAACCCCATCACTCGGGAGCAGCTCGTGGAGAACAGGTGGTGGATTCCTGCAGCCCGCGATTTCCCAGCCACCACCAGCCCCCAGCTCTGCCAGTCCATGGCGTGTGCCCCAGTGAGATCAGTCTACAAATAACTGCAACATGGGGCAGGATGCAGAGAGTGCCACAAGAGGCGTGAGGGTCCTTAAAAGGCCAAACAGGGGAGAGGACTCAATTAGAACCCAGGTTCCCCCCATTTTTCTCAGTGACCTCAGTGAGGCTTTCTCTCGCTGTCTACAATATAATTCCTCTAGTCAAGACAGTTGGTTAACTGCACACACGGCAGTTTTACATGTGAAAACAATAGACATGTTTTGATCTTTCAACCTACACGTTCTCCCTTGCTACCCCCACCTGCACTTCATTGAAGATTCAGATAAAGCTCCAGCAGGAGAAAAAGGGTGGTGGGTGGGTTACTAAGCTTAGGGGAGAATATAGGGTGGCATTAAGACTGTGAAAGATAGGTGAGACCTAAACAGAAGTAAGAATATTCCAGGTAAAGGGAGCCCCGAGAGCAGATGTGCAGGGGAGTCGTGGGCAGAGCCTGGCTGGTAGTGGGGAAAGCAGAGGCAGATGAGCCTGTGTCGGCCTCGGACGGCAGGCTGGTGGATTTGCACTTGGAGCTTAAAGTCACTCTGAAGACCGACTTGGGGCTGAGCAGGGGAGTTAGTTTATCTGGCTGATTAGGAAGGGCCTGACTTTCCTGAATGTGGATTCTCTGACCTTTTATTCCTGCCTGCTTTCCTCCCCCTACTAGCCATAAACCTACTAGCCCCTGCTGACTGAGTTAACCTTCTGGGTGGGAAGTTCATCTGAAGCCCTGCCCAACACAGAACTACGAGATTACTCTTTGAAAGCTTTCGTGAAGCCTGTAATTAGAACAGAGGTGATCATATTTAAAGATGTTAGTATACTATCCACTATATATAATTGGAAATCCAGTTCAAAATTAAACTCATTGATTCATGTAATTGGAACAGCCAGGAAATATCAGCTTCAGGATGGGTTTAATCCAGGGGTTCGTGATATCCCATAAGACTCCGCTCCATCCTCCTTTGTGATTTTTCTCCCCTCTGCCTCCTAATGCATCAGCCTCACTTCCAGACTGAACTCCCTCACAGTAGTGAAATAGTTACCAGCAGCTCTAGAGCTCCATGCTTATTTTTTAATAACTAGGGAAAATTAAAAAGCTTTTCTTACACTTTTTAACAAAATTCTCAACTTTCTCTGATGGGACCGATTTACATCACAAGGTTCACTCTCAAATCACTGTAGCCCACAGAATCCTATGCATCGATTAGTTTGGTCCTGGTTAAATGCCTTTTCCTCAGCCAATTGCTCAGCCTGGGGTGGGCGGTAGTAGAAATGCTATGACTGGCTTAGATCCCAACCCAAGAGTTGAGTCCTGCTTGTATAATATGGCTACCGCACAAAGAGACAGGCCAGCAGACCCTGGCAGTGCTGTCCAACAGGTCTATTTTGCTTCTCTCATAAAAGGTTGAAAGAGAAGAGATTAGTATCAGAACCTCCAAAGTAATTTGAGAGTCACCCATAGACTTAACTCACCCATGTCCCCAAGATCACACAAGCTTGTGAGGTGGCTGTAATATATATATTTTCCTTTTTCTCTCCCCTTCCTCTCTCCCCTTGCATGTTTCCATATCCCAAACGTTGCCTAACTCCTTTGCTTCTTTCCATTCCTCGCCTTCCCTCTAATCAAATGTTCCATGGCTCCTCCATCCTGCCCCTTCCCACCTCCTGGGTTTCTTTTACATCAAGCCCCTTCTTCCTTCCCTGTCCACATCTCCAGCTACCCTCTCCTGATGCCTCTGAGTTCAATTTCATCTCCTCCAAATTGCTTTATTGGTTCCACAGAAAAACAAGGCTAGCTAGAGCCATTACAGGTGCATGCAGTGTGCATTAGACTAAAAAATTTAAGGAAAATACTCTGGCAAGTGGAATCAATAAACTCCAAATATTCGCTGGGAAGAGGGAGAAGGCTACCTGCAGCTAAGTGTGCTGGGAAACTGCTCATCATTCAGCAGCAAAAGCCTAAACCCATTTCTTGGCCCTACCCATAATGTATGGTGGCCAAACAAGCCCTGGGTGCCTAATGCCCCAGCCGCCCTCTTTCCCAGCCTCTGGCCAAACCTCTCTCTGCCCCTCTAGGACTCCACTTCTTTCTGCTGCTTAAGAGCCCAGTGGCTTCCATGTCTGCCCTGCAGGACAATAATCAGTGGAGCTGATTAAGCAATGGAGCACGATGATGGGGAGAGATGGAAGGGGACTAGGAAAAGATGCATGTTCACTGTGGTATTATTAGACCCAAGATAAAATCTTCCATAATCATAAGTTTTTCTTAAAAGAATTGAGTGGGTGGTACTTGTACCCTCACCTCCCCTTTGTGCTTTCTCTGAGCAGAGGGAGAAAAAAAGAGGAAGGAGAAATAGAGGAAACCCATTGGAGAATTCGTCCCACAAAACTTGGGGCCATCCAGGAGCCTTCCCACCTGCCCCCCCAAAAAACTTTGGCCAGGTGGAGTCCAGCAGGAAGCATGAGCCCAGGCTGGGGTCATACTGGAAATCGAGGCTGTCTCCTGAGCCCCGGCTCACCCTGGAGACCTGTCTGATGTGAGAAGAGAGAACTTCATTGTAGGAATCCTTTCTCCAATGGCACTTTTTCCATGACCCTATTCTATCCAAGAGTTTTTACACACTACCGAGTATCCTTTGGGATAAAGAGCAGCTAGTACTGAATTTAGACCAACGTAGACGTCTGTTTCCACTTTACAATGAAATAGTGACTAGATCAAAGTATTTTAGACTAGGATTTCTTAAGACTCTGCACAAGGAGGGAGAGTTGGCCTTAGTGGAAATGGCAGGAAATGAAGAAACAAAATCAGGAGCCAAGAGACAGGATGATGTTGAGAGGACTGACACGGCCAATGGCTGCAGCCAGCACCTGAACTGTGGAAACAGCCCTATTTATACAGTAACTTAACAAGATGGGGTAAATCTTAACACATGGGGTAGAGATCAACCTGAAAGAGGAAAAACTGTGCGCTTGCTGATAACAAGGAAAGTAGGCATGACCTACGTGACTTCTGGCAGGTGGAAAGAATGTTGTTAAAGGAGGAGCAGAGGTTGGAGAGGTCACCCTGAGCATTTCCCAGGCTGTGGGGGCCCTGCCAGCCACAGCCCACTCCCCACATGGATCCCTGAATGCCCTGAATTTGCATAGACAATGTTGTTTGTACGTTTGTGTTTCTGTTAACAAGCTTTTCCACATCCTCAAAGGGGCCTAACAGCCTGAGCAGCTGAGAGCCATAGAGGGAGCCAAGACACAAGTTTGCATGGGGCTCAAGTGTTCTAAGCCTTCCCAAACCTTCAGGTAAAATAACTGTCCTGAAGGTGTATCTTGGAGTGCCCTCCTTAGTGCCCATGTGTGGCCTTCACAGGACAGATGTGCCACCTTTCTCTGTAGCCCACATCAGCATACAAACCCCTTTGTTTCTTCCCTTTGGTAGAGTTTAGGCAGGCTCCTTTTAGTACAATACATTTTGCTAAAAAGTGAAGGAACACGAATAGCATATAAATGACATTAAGCTGGTCAGATTCTCAAAAACCCTGCAAATCCCACTGAGTCTCAAAGAGCTTATTTGAGGCCAAGATTACCTCTTCCTGAAGTAATTGCTATCTTAATAGATGCCAACAACTTCTTAGGCACTAGCTTGGGTCACTTCCTATCAAACTGCCTTTGTCCCAAACCAGTCACTAATCCCCCTCATCATAGACCTCTAGGTGCCATCTTAGTCCCTAAATATCTTTCCTCATTCAACACAAACATCTACTTTAAAACTAAGACTTCCAATTTCCTGACCAAGTGCCAATTATAGTCACACTATCCTGGTAGGGACTCGCAAATAAGCACTGGATTATGAATAAGTAAATGAATAAATGAATGGATGAGTAAATTTATGAAAACTTTACTGTCATTACTCTCCCAACTCTCATTTCTTCTAGGCTACAGACCTCTAGTTCATTTCCCATCTAGGCCCAATGATTTGAAAAGTATAGTTTCTGAACCCTCTGAGCCAGTGAATGACTGAGCCCTCTTGTGTTTACTGGTATAGATCAATCTACTATGGAGGCTGCTTGAATAATAGGCTGACATCTTCCCTTGGCAGTAAAAAATTCAAATGTTTCTACTACCCTGTTATCTCTTTCCTCTTTCTCTTTCCTTCTGAGACTTCAACTAAAAACATACTAGACCTTTTCACTTTGTCCTCCTTGCCTCTTATCCTCCTTTTTATATTTTCTGTCTTTTTGTCTCTCGGTGCTACATTCTAAATAGTTCTGACCTACATTCCATTTCAGTAATTTTCTCTTTAGCTCTGTCTAATCTCTTATTAAACCCATCCATCAAGTCCATAATTTCAGTGATTGTTTTTAGTTCTAGAATTTCTCTTTAAAAATCTCTTATGTGGGAGAGGATTAAAGATGACGGCCGAGTAACAGCTTCCCTGCAACTGGGCACAGCGAGTCTGGGGAGACAGGACTCCAGGCATCTCTGGCTGGTGGGATCTGCCTATAATCATCCCTTTGAGGATACAGGGAGCAAGAAAGGGACTTCTGGACCCCAAGAGGAGGACAAAAACAGTGGAGAACTGGCAAGTGATTGCGTGTGTTTGATTGACCTAATCACCCCCACAACCGTGAGTACAAGCAGCAGTGAGACTGCAAAACAGAAGGGCCTTACATGTGAACTGTTTTGGTGTTCTTGGACTTGGCACTCAGTTGAACTACCTTGGGGAGAGCTTGAGCAGGAGTGTGGAGAACTTTGGGCATTGTCTGGGGCCCCAGACTGAGCCACTGAGCTGGGCGCAGGAAGCCATTGGAAAAAAACTGCCCCGGCAAGCTCCCAGCCTCCACACTAGCCATTCATCTGGCCAGGGACTCTGGTAGCTGTGTGCCCTCTGGAGCCCTCCCTGCCTCTGTGCAGAGCCCTTCTCCTGGCCACAGACTGCTGGAGCTGTGGGCTCTCTGTGCCAAAGTCACTGGGCACCAGGCACTCCCAGAACCGTGTGCACCACCCCCAGCCCTGTTGCTGGATCTGGGTGTGTCACACACCAGAGCTGCTTCCACAACCAGAACTCACTAGCTAGAGCAGCCCTACAGGAACTACACAGGGTCACTCCCTACAAAGATCCAGCAACAATTGAGTGAACCCCCTGGGGTCTAATCTTGGAGAGACACCTCCCCAACTCTGAGGACGGCCAGAGGCAATGGTGAAAAACAATCATGAGGCAAAATCAACAGAATAACTCTGGCAATATGAATAATCAGAGTAGATTAACTCCCCCAAGGATCAATGGGGCAGAAACAGCACAAGACCCCATGCACAAACAAATAGCTGAGATGTCAGAAATTGAATTCAGGATCTGGATAGCAAACAAGATTGAATTAGAATTCCAAAAGTTATCTCAAGAATTCAACGGATTCAAA